>OW203773.1:11228721-11423669 GCA_934045905.1 Leuctra nigra
ATAACGCATAACCTACTGGCAAGAATTACAAACAAGAAGCGGATACAAATACTTGGAAGTCTGGTTAGACGAGAAGTTTGAGTGGAAAAATCAAGTTGGGCGGGTCATTGAAAAAGCAACCATGAACATAAATTTTGTATTTAGAAACCTTTCGGGATCAAGTGTGGCAACAAAAAATCAAGCATACAAGACCATTCTTCGTCCATTATTAGAATATGGTGCAGCGGTATGGGACCCATACAGGAAAAATGAAGTTGAAGCACTTGAAAAGGTACAAAAAATTGCAGCCAGGAGGGTGACAGGACGAGTGAAAAAGTGGAGGCTGGAGAGAAATGCAAGGAATGAACTGGAGAAGGTGTGGGAAAGTCCAACTGAGATGATGAAGGAGCTGGGATGGGAGAGTCTGGAAAGTAGAAGAAGGATTACACGCCTGTGTAATTTGCTAAGAGTTAGAAAAGGGGAACCAGGGTGGAAAGAATTGGATGGTAAGATGAAGGGAGGAAATTGTAGAGGAAGAATCAAGAATGCATTAATTGAACCACGAGCACGGAAAGACATCGGAAGATTTTCATTTTTAAATAGAACAATAAGGGATTGGAATGAATTGGGTAAAGTGACAGAAGATTGGATGAAAACGGATGTAAGAAATGTAAGATATGAATTAACGAACCGAGGAGCAAGACAAGAACGAGAAGAGATGGATGATGATGTTATTATTTAGTTGTTAAGTATTTAGTGTTTAGTAGTAGTATTATTAGTTCCTTACCACCTGTCTGTGACAATCTGTAAGATGTAAATGAATAAATAAATAAATACAAAAAAGTAATCCGAACAAAAGAAATATGCTCTGAAACTTTTAGGTTTCTCAGAATGTTGAATCCTAAAATTCAAAAATTGTTTTCAGAAATAAAGATAATATGTAATTATTTATTATACACAATTTTGAAATCCATGATTAAAAAAACTAAAATTAAATTTTTCACAATATTTCTTTACCGTATTTTGGAGGATGAACATGACGTGACGGCTACCGATGCCCGCTCATACCCTTTATTATTACAATGCCATTGTGGAGGGGGAGTTGTCCATTAATAATTCAAATGAATTTGTTAATTTCCGGACAGTACCTATTCCTATTTACTATTTTATATTTTATATTTATTTAGATCCCGTTTACTTTATTCTATGCAATCATTTTAGGGATAGACGTCACCCCAAACCATCCCAAACAACAACAAACAAAAAACTTCAATAATAATTTGGTGTAATCGTAATGTGAATATAACGATTAATGTTGCTGTTCTTGCATGGTGCTTCCTTCACCTTTGTTCGTTCCGTCGTTCAAGGTTAAACTCCCTCTCGAACAAGTGTCAAAATTTCATTGTATCACAACATTTAATAGATTAAACGTTTTTAAATTTGTTAATAAGTTATCAGTTCTACTTACCAAAGTTAGTATTTTTAATAATATCAATCAACTCATGTACAAAGTATGTAAATGATTGCAAAATGGAGGGCGGACTGTCAAAAAAACTCATCCGCTCTAAATCAGGTCTTCGAATCGTGTCATCCACTGAAGATTACTTGAGTCCGTTCATGTTGACAGAACCACCATGGATTCCAGATAAAGAGGTGAGCGATATATTGTCTGGATATTATCAATTAACCAGTTAAATCATTGAATATTCCATGTTATTCAAACATAACCTAACCTTACTGACAGATTGTCCCATTTTTTCAGGCCTCGCATTGCAAGGAATGTCAGAAGAAATTCGATTTCATCACTCGCCGGGTAAGTTTACTATTGTGTTTAAAGATCTATGAGCGGTCGTTACACCGTCACGGAGCACTGAAATTGGCACCGACGTTGGTGCGAATAGCCGATGCTATTGGACGCTGCTATTCGCTCTTATGTCCCTGCAGATTTTGGTGTTGGTGTGAATTGGACACTTCAAAGACCTATTGTACGGTTTGCTGTTTATTATTTGAACCAACCATGTGATTGGGTGGAAAGAGGTGATCCGATAAAGGTGAACGCTGCAATGTTATTGAGCCAACGTTTTTTAGGTACTACCTACATTCAGAGATATCCGTCGAGAATGTGACTGTGTTGAGAATGTGATGCAAACTTGACATTTGAGCTTATTTTAAATTCTAGATTAAATATTTCTATCGAGAATGTGAATTTGACAGCAGTTTGATCACTTGCAAATTGATCTTTGCATGGCTCAAGGGCAGCAACTCTCACCAGTATTAATTTGTATGAATAAGAACAATAAGAAGTCTCATCAACGGTGATGTATGCTTAAAGCTTGTAGCTTTAAGGCTCATTTACGATCAAGCTTAGTGCAACAGAATTTATTGTCATCTTATGTTGGTTAAACTGGGAAAACGCTCTGCGTTAATGAGCGAGCAACCAAACGCGCAACATCTCCAACCGGAATATCGTAACGTACAGAAAACATAATGTACATCCATAAATCCATGCATTAGAGCATTGCCAGTGCATTAAAACTAATAACTATAGTCAATCAATGTACAAAAATGCGGCTTCAATTGCGGAAATAAACTAACACACTCGTTGAATTGGTGACATCACTGTAGCGAAAAATCTGCAATGTAACGTAAGCTCTCTAAAAGAAACAGGACGCCAATGAATTGCTTGAAGATGAACTTCCGACGCTAGCAGCTCCTGCAGGCTATATGATAATAATAGAGGGGTAGGGGAAGAGATTGTAAGGAACGTTGGACAGTGGAAAATCGGATTTTTTTTTAAATTTTAACCAATTGAAGAATTCGGTTGAAACTTTGTAATGTTTGAGACAATCTAAGTAGCAATGGCTTAGCAAAATTTCAAATTGATCACACCTACCAATCGGAAGATTTTTTTTTAAAATGTGAACTAATTAACGGATTTCAAAAAAAATTGGGTCTACAAAGCCCAGAGACGATCCGAACATGTGTGCAAAATTTCAGCTCGATCGGAGCAAAACTGTGACCTGTAATCGAGCATTTAACAAAAAACACACAATAAAACAGAGGTCCGTGCCAAAAGAAGCCAAAAGGAGACGCTCCCTCAATTCATAGCCTACTAGGTGCATCAGAAAAAAATATGGGATGGATGGGATGGGGTAAAAACAAAAATAATGTGAAATTCTGTATGCTCAGTGGAACCTTCCGCTTTAGCTAATAGTACTACCTACCTAATTGACTCAAAAGATTTGGATCATTGTGAAATATCTTACACATTTTGCCTGCATACACATGACACTTAGTCACTTGATTTAACACTTATGTCTCTGTCTCCAGCATCATTGCCGTCGATGTGGGAACATCTACTGCAACTCGTGCTGCGTGAAGAAGGTCGGTCTTCCGCGGATGTGCTTCGTGGATCCGGTGCGAGTCTGCGAGTCCTGTGCCGAGATCACCGGCCAGGAGAACCACTTCTTCGACAAGCAACTCAAGACGCTCCTCTCTGGTGAGCAGTGTCATCAATACCACTCTCTTCGTTCACTTTCCCTTTCAACGGAAACTGTGTTGAAATGAGTCTTGTGGCGTTTTCCACTGGCTGCACTGGGCCGCACTAGTTCTGCACTCAGTTTGACATTTGCATTGAGTTTTGTATGGTGACGTCATTTTAGTGCAACCCTAGAGCGGCCAGTGAAAAACACCAGTGGTCTTCCGTCTTACGATTGATTGTGGGTCGGGCAGCAATTTAGTGAATAAATTACTGTTAAACAAATAGGGCAGAGCTCTTTACATTGGTAAAGCTTGTCTAGATAGTTTGTATTCAAATCTTCTAGTTTGGAATAGTATTCTAATATTTACGTTCTTGTTTAGACTTTAAAACAAACTATGTACCTACCTACCTATATTTAATGACATTTGTTGACACAATAAAAATTAAAAAACGATTTATTCTAGGTGTCATAGTCCAGAGATTTCAATAATAACAAAATATCCTGTGCTGTGCATGCAATATAAAATTAAAATGTAGGTAGTTGCTTTGACACTTGTGGTTTTGTTCCACATGGCAAAGATTATAAATTGTTTGAAATAACTTAATTTTCGGTTTTCGGTAAGAGAAATAATTGGCAATATTATTCCAACTGCAATTAAACACTGAAGTGAATTAAACATTATCTGAATTAAATTAAATTACAACAATGTAATTTTGAAAGTTTTGGTCCACGCCAATAATTTAACAAAATGAATGCCTGAACCAGGATGGGGGGTAAATTTGGAGGATTTGAGCCTCCCAGTTACCCCACAGATCATTTTTAGTTCTTTAATATTTCAAAAGTAAACCTGTCACTCTAAAATGTTGCTCTTTTCTCTTGAAATGATGTAATATCTCAAGCTTGGGGATGTTCTTCACACTTCCATTGCACTCACAGTTAAGATAACACTTGTGCTGATTCTATTCTAGGTGGAACTTTCTTCCTGGATCTTCCCGTCGTCAACGACCCTGAGATTCTGCAGTACGTCACGTGCAAGCTGACCGGAGACCACAGGTACTGTGTGGTATTGTTTATTAATATGTAGATGGAGCAAGTTGTCTCTGGTCTTACTCTCACAAGGTGCCCTTCAGATGTCCTGGGTTTGATTCCCTTGGCCGCCGTTATTGTTTCTTTTGTGAGTGCAAATGTCGGCAAGTTTCCCTACTTACGAGACATGGACGCCTCCTTCCCATTGTCCATCCTTACTCTGTTGTGGAGGTGTCAAAAGTCAAAACAGATATTTAATATATTTTTTTGTCATATTTACTGCCACTAAACATAAAATTATGAATTAATTTCATAATTTTAACTGTAGTGAAAACGTAAAGAAAATGTTACCTATCGGCTTATTTAAAATAATCACTGTTTTACATATTATTGCAACAACCAATTATTGTCCAAACAACTAATAATAATTTTCTGCCAAATAAATAATACCTTCATACTACCTACTAGGTTACAACTACCTACTCGATTTTAATTCAGGTGTTTACCACCTTCTTAGGTACTTTCTTACCTGCACCTTCTTCTTTTCAGATTTTATTTGACCATAAAGGTAGCTGATAATTTACAATGTAAAGAGTGAATATTTAAATGTTTTTAACTAACTCCCACTAACTATAGTTTTAAATCCGACTACAATATTTCCCTCAGTGTTCACCAAGCTTCTTCAAGTACCTATTAGAACACTAATTGTATTATTTCCCCACAGACGGATTCAGCTGGAAGGAGCAATGACGGAGGATTTGCCTCCACTGGACCTGACATCAATCAAATCATTCGGCATTTCCAAGGACAACAGAAACGGTCAGTGCATTATTATCTGTCACTCACATTTAACTTGAGAATATTATTTCTTTCTGACATTCTCAACTAAATGCCAACCAGATAATAGTATAGGCACCGAGTGTTCGCCACGAGTGAGAGAAATTAGCAACTTTTGTGGGAAGATCGTCAACTGTTTTATTTCTCATTGGCCGTGACCTAGCAACCGATCAGATGTCAACAAATGTAGGCGGAGGCGGTCGTGGCCTATTAGTAGGGTACCTTCCCAGCATTTGCCTGTCGGCTGAGGGAATACCACGAAAAAACCCCAGTCAGGAAGGACGGCCGCGGGAATCGAACCCGGGCCTCCGGAATACAAGTTCAGAGCGTTACCACTCAGCCAACCTGTTCCGTCATTTCAATAATAATGACAAGCATTGATTATTGTGGATAGTGTTGGAACTTAAAAATTTTCAAAAGTGAACATTTTCATGAAAATACTCATTTACAGAGGACCTTTCAGCATATTTTCAATTGTTTTATTTTGTAAAGTTTTAATGGAGGTGTGTTACATTAATATGTGTGATAGAAATACGTTTAAAAATGTCGGTACACCTACCAGAAAAAATAAAATTTACCTTTCAGGATTCAAAACATTGAAAATTTTCACACAAAAAAATTCATGAAAAATCCCAACATTAATTGTGGAACATGACCAGCAATCATACAAATTGGTTCTCCGATATTTTGTATTTTGCTAAGTGCTACAAGTTTAAATAGGAATTGTATAAAAGGAAAATTGCTGGCACCCCAGAAAGGTATCTATTGAATCATCTCTATGGTTGAAAAAGTATTTAATGCAAAAATTGTGTCACCAGCTCTACTTTACTGTAAGTAGACGCATTAGATGCAACGCAATGCACGACCTTCGACATTGTTTACAAGAGCTCACTTGTGAATTTTGTGTATTAATCGTGATGTTTTCATTGGTTTAGCAGACAATTGGGAGGACCTGGAAGGTATTACATCTAGATATTTACTACAAACTTCATAAAGATTGTCAGTCAGTGAGTTTGAATAGGTAAATTATTGATCGTAATAAATTGTAGTTTGTCAAATAAAATATTAAAGAAATGCAACTATCACTCTCAGAAATGATGGGTCAAACCTTGAAATTATATTAATTTGTTAACAGATCTTATGCCGCAAACTTTTCAAACTCAGAAGCGCCATAAATTAAACACTATAGGGCCGATCTTTCAATAATCTGCTAAATTTTATGCAGTTGATTAGAACTATATTGTCATGGTAACAGGCTCTCTAATGGCAACAACCAATGACATTCCTTCAATGAACACTAAGTGTAAGTGTTAACGTATTTACAGGAGTATTGAAAGATCGGCCTTAAAAATTCTTGTGTTTATTCATAAAACTCTTTAAAAATTTATCAAATTCACGAGAAAACCATCAGCAAATTTGTCTAGAAATAATTTTTTTGAACCAAGGCTCAAGCGTTGAAAGTCTTTATTCGAATTTTTAACTAATATGAAAATATTATTACTCAAATTATGCAAGTTAAAGTTTAATTCAGATTTTGCTCCTTCATCAGCAAAGTTGGTAGGTAATAGGTAGATATATATAGTACCTATATGAAATCTGTGTTTTTTTCTGATGACCTCAGATTGGGTGATGATATTAAATACCTGCAAGTTGCAAAGATTGTCTCGCCGTTGCTCCGTGTAACACCTGGTGTCCGCTCTCAGGTTCGAGCAGCGTGAGCATGATGTACGTGGCCGAGAACTGCTCGGAGCAGCGCATCAAGCTGAGCTCCGCTCCCGAGCCGCACCGCAGGGTCGCCAACAGCTGGATATCCGCTCTGCACGCCGCTTTCAAGCTGCTCCACCAGCAGAAGATCACCGAGGACATGTAGACGACGTACTTCCACTCTCGCGGGCACGTTGTGAAATGTGACGGAAGGCCAGTAAACGTATTATGGAGATCCGTAAGAGCTCTCTTTGTTCTTTTCTCTTGCACTTTGATCCGAAAAGTGTAGCTACAACCATTGTCATTCGCTCTATGTTGGGATTCGTTAATGCTAACGGCAGCGCTGAATGCTTTTGTTGATGTTGAAGGCTGCACTTTAAAACCAGATTCTGGTTTATTCGTTCTATTTACAATGAGAACATGTCTACACATTTAAAATATAAACACATAAGGTGGTGCAAGCGCAAACGATTTTGTTTTTGTTGCAGGCACTTTTTTGGATACGATTGGAGACAAAATGGGTTGACGAAATGATTTGAAATTTTAATCGTGATTTGATAAAAGAGAAATTAGGGTTACCCCTTGGTACAATTTTAATTTTTTTCTTTGTTATTAATAACAATTTGTTGATTTTTGTTGAAGAATGGTCTATTTTCTTGTCTCGCTGGGTGCCGTAAGAAATTTAATTTTAAAAATGTGCCAAGCGATAACCGTAAGTTTGTCTTTTATCTAATCATGATTAAACTTTGAGATCAATTGGTTAACGTGTTTGGACTCCAATTGTATCGTAAATTTCATAGTTTTGCGCGGTTTTGTTGAATAACCGGCGCCTAATTACCAAGGCACGAAGCAAAAATGAAAAAGTGCTACTAATACATTTAGACTGATCATGTAAACATCAAAGTTACACCCACTTATGAAACAATTTTTCTCACTCAATTTGCTAAAACGGCCGAGCGCTTGCACCACCTTAATAAGCATATTGTTATACTTCGTCAGGTTTCCCTACAATCAAGTAAAATAAATTGTAAGCCACGTGCTAGGAATTAGACCTTGATCCATTATGTTTCCACGGCATTCTTTGCCATTATACATCGACAACTGAGTTGCGAGTCCCTGACAAAGAAGCATTTGTCGGTGTTACAACTTTTGAGACTGAGCTACGAAGTCAGAAAGAATTGAACCCGGGACCTGTAGCGTGCAATTCCATATCGTTAAATGCCTTAAGCCAACTCCCTCCTTTGTATTCGTATCAATACTTTTCCAATCATAGTGCAGGATAATTGAACGAAGTTGTGCTTTCAAAAGATATTGTTCTTGCACTGAATGTTTTAAAAACCATTGTCAGATATATTTTACCGTAAACTACACTCGGTAGTTTCTTTGAAGAGCTCAACAATGTGGCATTGTTTAGGTGACAGGTTTGGTTGTAAATATCTCTAAACTCTGTGGACATCAGGTAAAAGGGAGTATTGCAACAATGTCGTCAATTGAAACTTCCCATGAAATGTGTTGCATACCTTGTGAATGGCAACAGTGTTTGAGAGGGTTGGCTGGTTATAACCTCATTTAAGTGACCGATTGTAGATTGACTTATACATGATGAATTGTTTGTTCACTTAACGAAAGAAACTCCGAATGTGTCCAATGGTAAAATATTTCGACTGGATTGAAAGTGATGCACTTCTTTAGTTTGGGGTCTGAATGATACCACTTGTGAACGTTTGCTAGAACTTTCCACCCTGACAGCTCATAATCTGGATTCTGTCTTACCTCATTGCTTCATATTTTAATTCAATAAAGCTGTTAATGTATTTTATTTTTTTTAAGGGCATAATTTTAATTTTAATTAGAATTTACTTTAGGGCTAGTTTTTGGTACTCTGCTATTGTTAAAAGTTTAAGCACTCATTAAAATAGTGTCATTGGTTGTTGCCATGGCAATATTTATAGTCCTAATCAACTGTTAAAATTTAGCGGAGTACTACCTATTGAAATGCTGCCCTAACTTTCACAAAAATGAAATTCAATTCAAATAATGTCCTTAAACATAAATATATAAATTTTCCTTAAATTGAACAGATTTAATGAAAATATAAAGCACACAGGTAAAATACATCAAATAACTGTCAAAGATAAAAAGTTATCTCAAACTGTCACTAGTGGTAACGGGACAGACTTGGCATTGAAACTGGTATATTCTTTATAAAATAATATAATACCTTTTATATCAAATATTCAATTAATATGTATATACACTACATACCTACAAATAATCTGTTAGTTAGTAAAAATACTCGTTATGATTTAAGTTTCGTTGTACTACTCGAAATATCTTGCAATTTAATTGCTAATATTAATCAATCGATATGCTTCTATACTTGTAATCGAACAATCTCAGTGCAATTTGTGTTGTAGAATAATTGAATACATGTTTGTTTTCTACGTCATTTGATATGTTATTTGTGCTCAATTGAAATATGTACTCTTCCAAGTCGGTTCGACGAGATGGATTCTACGTTTTACCTCGGTGACTAATTCGGAAAATATCTCGGTGGCTCGGGTTTGTAAATAACGGTTCCGATTCCGGTTTCAGTTCCTGTAAAAAGTAAAATAACGGTTCCGATTCCGGTTCCATTTCGGTTCCATTAGGGTTCTAATCGGTTCCATCAAATTCAAAAAATAATGTTTTTATTTTTTTTAAATTGACTTTTGGGAACTTACATGCTCAGAAATGCCTAACATTAATGTGACTCTGTGATCATTTATTTAAAAAACTGTAAATGGCAGTAAATAATTTCAGATTTGAAACGAAATGAAGTAAAAATTCAATGAAATTAATTATTTATAGAACCCTTATGGAACCGTTATGGAACCCAATTAATATTTAAAATTATAAGGGTTCCGGTTCCACCTAAAAAATTTATATGGGTTCCGGTTCCGGTTCCTATAAAAATAACGGTTCTTGGTTCCGGTTCCAGTCCCTGATGCTTTGACCCTAGTAAGTTTGCCACGAATATCTCTCTCTATTGTTTCCTGAAAAAAATGGAACATTTTATATGGACTACCTATCAGTGTTGAGTATTACATTTCAGGAACTTTAGTGGTAACTTAGTTCCTTTTTTTCAGTCAGGAACTTTAACTGATAAAGTTCCTTTATTGATGTAACGTCTACATTACGTTAAGTTACTTACAAAGTTCTTTTTTTCGTTTGAACAGACTCTACTTTTTCAGCAATCTTCCCAAAATTTCCCAACTTATACTTCCGGAGTAGCGATCTGCCATCAAAACAAGTTTTCACTGGCAGTCAGTGCAGCTGCATGAGTCATTGCTGTGGAATGTGCATGCTCTCGCCAGGCCAGTGATGATAAGGGTGTGGGGAGGGGTAGAAGGACCAATGAGAATCACTTTCCCTTCACCCCCACAGTCCTCACTTGACCTTGGCTTGTTGCAGTGTGACGTAGGTAGCACTTAGCAGCTCATTCTCCCTTCAACCATCGTCGCCATTACTTGTGCAGAGCATTGTTTATAACCTCTTCTAGTATTTCAATTTCGTTACGTGTGAATTTCTATCCTTTGAAGATTTATATGGTGATAAAAATACGTGAAAACTGAAACTATTTGCCGTGATACTTTGTGCAGACAAAAATACTACACTACATGTATGGCATTACGTTTGAAACCACTATTTCCCTACCACAATATTCACGTTTTTTTCCTAAAAATCCATCGCGGTAACTTTGCAAGTTACTTTTGGGTAACTGGTAACTTGTAAGTTCCTTTTTTCATGAAGTAACTTAACTTTAACTAAGTTCCTTTTTTGACCAAGTAACTTAACTTTAACGAAGTTCCTTTTCTCAAGTAACTTACTCAACACTGCTACCTATATTCTCTTTTTATTGTGATAAAAGTGTGTAAGAACGCTAATATCAATCTCGTAATATAACTGCACTTGTGTTTTTTTTATGAACAATAGCCACCAAAATAATTTCTGATTTGGTCCATTACAGTCTTCTCTTTCGGTGCTGGTTTCAAAATAAGAATTTTAACAAGTGTCATAAGTTCTATTGTCATTGTTTTGTTACCTATCATTGTTATCTTATTATTATTAAATAATTGATATCTATTAGATGCATGATATTATTACTTATTGTTATTATAAATAGCTACGTAGGTACTAGTTATATAATCCACACAATGAAAAAGTCAATGCGATTGACTTAAAAGATTGCCGTAAGATTGCCAATAGTTACAATACTATTGTATTGAGTATATAACTGTTCAGAAGCAATTATGTACAACTATTGTCTATCATCTTTCATGAATTCCTTCTGGCGATTGAATTGTGTTGACATTATTAGACAGGGAAAAAGGCAGCATTGTTGACAATGTTATTGTAATATTATTAATATTTGGTGTATTTGATGGGCCAATTTTACTGGACTGACGTTTTCATTATGATATTTGTGTACCTAATCTTAATGTATAAATAAACATATTTTTGAGTCAAGCTATGGGTACCTAGTTTTTGTAGATTCCTGTGTACCATATCCAAATGAATCTGATTTGTTTTATTTTCTCGTATTTTTTCTAAATGACCTAAGAAGTATTTTTTACAATTTGTTGCATGCAAATTTTGTGGTGTTAATTTTGTGTACTTTTAAGGTTTTTAGAATTTTCGTCCGATTCAACATTATTTACTGATAATTTGTTGGTGTTAAATATTTTTTTCTGTATTTTAGACTTCATGAATTTAGTAGCCTAGTATAGTTTTGGTCATACAAAAATTAAAGTATATAAGTAAAATAAGAAAATCTGTGACAAATTTTGGTAACACAATAATTTATATTCATAACATTATTTTCTTTCTCTTATTTTTTTCGTATTTTACTTGCAAAAATCAAGGATTTCAGGGTTTGGAAATGCAAAGTTTTTAGAATCTTCAGAACTCCCTTTGGTAACACGATTTATATTTATTACATCTTTCTTTTTTTCGTATTTTTATTGAAAAAATTAGGATTTCAGGATTTTGAAAAGCAAAGTTTTAAGAATCTTCAGAATTCCCTTTTATGCAAAATGATAACTTGAGTTTATTATGAGCACAATAAGTCCATAATGGAACATTAACTGATATATCCTGCCGAAATTTTCCGGTGCAGCGATAAAAAGTGAAATAAGTGCTAATTACGTAACAGATAAGATATCCCTTTCTTTGTTTACTTACTCAAGGTCGTGAAATCACGTGATACCTGGTGAGCGGTACTACTTGCTAGGGAACTGTCAATGTCATCCAGCAAACCGCATAGCAAGGGAGTTTGTCAGGTCTGACATCAGTGATGACTAAATAATAATCATTCACCTGATTATTAGACGAATCTCTTGAGGTGTGATACCTCAGTGATTGTTTGCAGATGCAGGCGGCAAGAGTGAGTAGAGGTGAGTGACCGACATAACCCCACTTATGTCATTTAAAAACAAACTGCTTATCAAACTACTTATCACAGTCACGATATTTGTTTACATAACCATTGCAGTATACAGGTACCTTTCTCATGTCTTTCTTGAAGAATTTCTTACCATTCTAGGTACTCCTTTGTTGAACTCCTTTGTCCATACCTTCATCAAGCCTATGTTGCAAATCATGACTCGAGATAGCTTGGTCCAAACATTTACCAAATAAATTAGAGTAATTTAATCGAAATTTTTCAAGTTAAATGTTGATTTCACTCCTAATCTCTCTTTCCCTTTTCATGTATGTTAGTCCTGACAACTTAGTTGTCTTGTTACGTACTTTGTTGCAATTTGTAGTAATTTTAGTTATAGGTACTACCTATAGTGATGGCAATTTTCTGAAAAAAATTTGTTTGAAAATTTTCATGAAAATTTTCAATGCGTTGAAAATTTTTTAAATTACCTACTATTTTTATTGCTTTATTGCACACAATTGTTGATAATATATCTGAAAAAAGCGTAAAATCAAAATCAAAATAAAAGTCAAATATATAAGCCCAAATCTCAGTTTTTCTTCATTGTAATTTTGGCCAGACTGTAATTTCTACATAGGCGCGAAATTTGAATGCTGTATTAATGATCATTTTGCACATTTACCACTCAGACAACAACACGCATCAATAGAGTTCAGTATGCATCCCAAGTATGCCCATACATTTATTAAATAAAATAAAATTGATTTAAACTTTTTCAAAAATTTTCAATTTTTGAAAATCGAAAATTTTGAATGATTGAATGATTTTGAATGATTTTGAATGAATGATTTTCAATGATTGAAAATCATTGAAAATTTTCAAATGAAAATTTTCAATGGTGCCATCACTAGGTACCTATGATATTAGTTTTTAGTCAATACTAGAATTCCACAATTTGTTTTGTTCTCCATTTTTCAATGGATCATATGAATTTTTTTCATTCGGCAGCACGCAAAATGGACCAAACATCAAAACGCGATGAAGCTGACGACGAAACCGACGACAAAACCTTATCAGCTTCACTAGAATCTGACGACGAGCGACAAATAAACCGCGAGGATTCTCTCAGCAACCTGCTACGAGGTTCCATCAACTCGACGAATAGTTCATCAACAACTCCGACATCCACAAGGCCCTGGTTTAAGTTCATAACAGTGGAACCGGTCATCCTGTTGTATTCCTTCGCGTTCACATTAACGTCGCCCGTGTTGACGACGCTGTACTTGACGCATACGTGCCGCGATATGGGTTTCAACCAGTCGTACTGCAGCGAACTGGAAGGGACGAGTAATGCGGAGCTGGAGACGTTGGTACAGCCCGGGGCGAACCTGATGAAGCTGTATGAGATGTTGATTGAGACGGGCTTGCCGGCGGTGTTGACGCTTTTCATCGGACCGTGGAGCGATTTGTATGGCAGGAAGACTTTCATGCTGATTCCAATATTAGGTGAGTTTTGCACAACAAAGGTCTAGCTAAGCTGGGCTGCGTAATCATTCAATATTTTCTTTTTGTCTTGGGCCGTCGCACTGTTCTGCAGCGAGGCTAATGGCGACGGATGAATGATTATGATGATGATTGGGAGATGATGGTGAAGAGTAGGGGATGGAAGGTGGGAAGGAGGGGGTTATGGCTTATTTGTAGGGTAGGTACCTTCCCAGCATTTGCCTGTCGACTGAGGGAAAACCACGAAAAACCCCCAGTCAGGAAGGACGGCCGCGGGAATCGAACCCGGGCCTCCGGAATACAAGTTCAGAGCGGTAACCACTCAGCCAACCTATTCCGTCACACATTTCGTCGTGTCAGAGTGTAAGTGATCTATCTCCAATTTTTGAAATTTTGAGATTTTTGGTTTAGGTCATGTATTAAAATGTACTTGATCTATATCAATTGAAAAACCCTCCAATTTATCACTTTTGCGGTAATTATGAACGGAAATCGTTTGCTCTATGACCAGTAATCAATGACTTGTTAGGATACATTTGCTCTATGTCCGCATCGTCCAATCAGAGTGCTCCCTCACGTTCAAACTGTAAAGTTGGCGCGCATCTGGGATATTAGTAAACCTGCTGTTAATTCCTTAATTCGAAGTTCACGTCAGAGTAAGATTAAAATTAAGTAGTTAGGGTCACTTGGGGTAAGTGTGACGGGTTTAAGAGAGTTTGTGTTTTGAAGCTTGCTCATTACTCTCTTGAACATTCAAAACTCTTCAAAATTTCAGGAAATATTAACCATCTAATTAGGTTAAAGAAAAAAAATATTTTGTAACAAAAAGTTGTTGGGTGGTCTTTGTAGAAAATAAAACAATCACAAAAATAAATGTCACACTTACCCCATAGGTGCGGGGTAAGTGTGACAGCGCTATGGGGTAAGTGTGACACCCTATAATACATGGTTTTTGACTGTTTATTTCAGCAGGAAATAATAATGGATGCATAGGATGATCATTTCAACAATCTTGATGATAAAACAATATTTATTATTATTTTATTAATTGTCCAATTTAGAAAATCTGTAGGTAGCATAGTATGACAATAATAATTATATTTACCTATTTAAATCATAAGATCAAGAATAATATTTGTTCAACAACATTACAGGTCAGTAAGTGTACCTAGATATAATAGATTATTTTTCAAACACTTGGCTTACTGAGCCGTTAAACTTATATCGAATGCGACACCCATTGGGGACCATTTCAGGTGTAGGAAGGATGCCCACAACATCCTCAACTTGCACAAAAGAGATGTCATTTTCATCAATTGAAAACAAGTTTTTGGATTCACTGACGCAATGCAATGCCATAACACTAATTTCGGGATTAGCTTCATCGAGATCGACAGGTCGCTGCACTACACATACATAAAAGTACTCGGATTTATTCTTGTATCCTCCATTAAATTTGACTAAAACATAGGTTCCTTGTTTGTAGTCTGCATGGTTGACACAAGGTGATCTGCTCATGGTTAAAACACCTCTTCTGACATGGTCAACAGCTTTTTCCATGTCCTCTATTTCCCAATTGCCACCCGCACCTCTCGTAGTCTTACGTACGTAAGTCCTGGGCATGATGAAACTAGACAACAAAAGCAATTTGATAATTCTAACCTATTCATTTTTAAAAGACATGAACATTTCAACATTTAATTCAGATCTCAATGACAAGTATTAACCACATAAGTAAGTTTAGTTAAGTTAAGCACAAAATTACAGAATTTAAGATGTTAAATTGAAGTTTTTACCTTAAATATTCAGCCTTTTTCTCCTCTTGCCATGTGGATGTCAACTGAATCAATTATGGCACCAAAACAAAACTTTCACTGCCTCTTGTATGAGTCTATCACACTTCCAGTCGCACCAACTTCACATGTCACACTAATACCCCAACATGCACAATTCTTTGGGGTAAGTGTGACAAGTCCAAAAAAAAATGTAGGCTTTATTTTTTTATACTATAATTATGGATATAATTAGCACTACATATAAGCAACTTAATGCAATGATAAAAATATTTTAATGAAAAAGTGTTATATAAAAAAACTAAAATTAACAGAAATCATTTTCAATTAATATTGTTATTTTTTTTTGGTAGTTGCAAAAAACATGTAAATAAAGCATGCAAATATTTTTTGAAACTAGCAATTTACATAGGTATCTGTTCATGAAGTATAAAGACAAACTTTGTGATTTTTGGGCGTTGAGAAACTTATCAGTTGCTAAGATACAGCCAGTTGTCACACTTACCCTATTGTCACACTTACCCCGAGTGACCCTAGATATTATTTGTATGATTTTTTACATTTATTTTGTATGGAATTGAGTTTTTTGTGTTATTTTATTTTTTTCTCAAATATTTATTGCAAATAATTTTTAATTTATATGAATAATTAATTGTTAATCACTCTGAAACTCTAACTGATACAATATCTTCAGTAATATTGATGATAAATAAAAAATATTAATGTACCACAATAGCATTGGCCATTGCATTGATTTCCAAATGCAGAAGTCCTATGTCCACATTTCTAACAGACACTCGCTAAGAAATGCGCACAAAGTCCTATGTCCAACAGGAAATTACCTATTTTCGCTTCGTTTGTTACTGAAACATCAATGAAACACATAAATAAGTGTTCTCATTCGAATAAGTGATGATATAAACTTACAACTACAGTTAATGTTTATACTTTTATAGGGTTAATAAAATCATAAAGTTTGACCCTCTGTTTCTCCGGATGGGAAAAGTTGGACATAGAGCACTTACACTCTGAGGCGACGATTTGTGTGATGTTTTGAATTTGATATGTCTCATATTAAAATCGAGTAGGTACCTTCCTACTACCTAGTAGATAAGTAGTACAGCAAGTAATCGTATCACTAGATATTGCAAAATTTAAAAAAAAAAGTTACTTTCCAAATCTTTAAATTAAAAAAAAACAATAGGTACCTAGTATTTAAGTTTTGTGTTACTAGAGGACCTATTTAGGTGACTACCAACGTAATAATGCTGTGAAACAGTAGTCTCAATAATTCCTTTGTTCCATTCACATCATTCCTTCACTGCGTTTTACATTTAGCTGTCCGCCAGACGTGGCCCCTAATGTTGCAAATAACGGGTGTTTGTCCATCCCTCAGTCGCTGTGTGCAATCCAATCGCGCGGTCTTCCGAGACCATCCCTCTCTCTCAGCTCAATTTGAAATTTGAAACAGCTAAATTTGAAATGCAGTGTACAAGGCAGTTTGGCAGATTATTTTCTTAAATCTGAACAAATTGAGACGTAGTAATTTTTTTCTCCTTACGCTCCATGCCGCAGGTCAATGTCAAATGTTGTAGGTAGTGTTAGATTACTTGAATAATAAAGATAATAGTTTGAGTAAAATCTTTAATAGACAACTGGAAAAGTTACAACTTACAACCATTGACCAGTTTGCTATGCCAACGGAAACAAAAAGAACTCAACAGGTGCAATGCTATGTAGATCTAGAAGGCTCACACTTTGTCATATTGCCATTTCCAATAGGTAGTTCCATAATCATATTCATTTTGATATGTTGGTTCTACTACCAAATGCTAATGTACCTAGGTATGGCTCATATGAATCCTTTTTTTAAAACATTAAATTATCAACAAGAAACATTAGTTGTGAAAACTTTCAGAACATTTTCGTTGATTGGACAACATTCCAATCACTTTTCCAAACATTTCCAAACATTTTTTTACAGAACAGGTTGGCTGAGTGGTAACGCTCGGAACTTGTATTCCGGAGGCCCGGGTTCGATTCCCGCGGCCGTCCTTCCTGAATGGGGTTTTTTCGTGGTATTCCCTCAGTCGACAGGCAAATGCTGTGAAGGTACCCTACTAATAGGCCACGACCGCCTCCTTCCCACCTTCCATCCTTACCTACTCTTCACCATCATCTCCCAATCATCAACATAATCATTCATCCGTCGCCATTAGCCTCGCTGCAGAACAGTGCGACGTTAAGCCCCAGACAAAAAAAAACATTTTTATTAGAAAATTCAAACTAGGTAGGTACATAGTCTACCTGTACACTATTTCGGCCTCAATTGGAAAGTCTTTGATAAAATGTATTTCAAAATAAGTGTTTAAATTAAGATGTGCCTGAATACAGAGAAATATTATTCTTTCTAAATTACATTTTATATGTCAAGATAAATAATGCTTTAAAGATAACAGGTGAATGTATTGCGTGCATTCTATTCCAGGAAGTAGTATCAAGTACATAATGATAGTGGGCATGAGCTTCTACCCGGCACTGCCCACGCGGTTCCTGCTGATAGCTTCCGTCCCGGTGGCTTTGTCCGGTGGCTTCATATCTGTGATATCCATGTGCTACTGCTACATCAGCGACATCTCGCACGTCAGTCGCAGGGGCTTCCGGTCAGTCGAACCTACGATCACCACACTTTACAGGGATCTGGCCATGGGTCTGGCCCCATTGAACACAACAATCATAGAACAAGCGGCCGTGATGTCGCTCTCGTGACACATGTCTTTATCTCCCTCCAAGAAGAGAATTCAAATATTCGACAATGCGCTATCATCTTTAGCAGCGGCAAGTTTGAGAAGCTCTTTCAAACCTGGCGGCAATTGTGTGAATCAAATTTGAACACTCCAAAGGCGTACTTTTTTGAAATTTCGCGGGTCACCGGCCGGAAGTAAACGGGAGAAGGAAGTAATCCGGTGCAAATCGACATTTAGTATTGGTCTTAGGGGAAGGACGTCACAATGCGCAGACCGTTTCCAATCCCTGTAAAGTTTGGTGATCGTAGGTCAAATATACTATATCGTCCCCCTGGTTCAAGACTGTACATGCAAAACTTTCTTTGTTGAGAAAGGGCGTTTTTATATTTCAAAATTGCCTAACAAATCAGAACAGTATCAACAGTATTATTGGTATCATTATTTTAATGTACCTAATTAGTCTCAACTTTGAAATCAATTTTGAGACAATGAGTGTGTAATATTTTGTTGACTATTCAATATTTTTTAGGTACATTTTGTCAAGTTTGGGGTGGTCGAGGGCATTCACCCAACTAGCCCCGCATCCCCGCATTGCATATTTTGTTTTTTTACACTTTGATTAATGATTGATTGATTATTAGAGTTTAACGGCGCGTCAACGACGAGGTTATATTGCGCACATTAATTTTAACTTTTAACTTTGTTGAACTAAGTGGAGGACATCGGGAGGGGTCGACCTAACGGGACCGATCTGGGGGAGTCTGAAACTGGTGGGAAAGCCAGGTTAGAATGGGGACAGACCGGGGGGTGGAGAGCTTCGGGCCGGTGGGACTCGATTTCAGGGGGATCACCATCTCGAGGGGGGAGGCCGGCCCGAGGGGCCCGCGAATTTGGGGAGGGCATGGGACTAGGTCGACCCTGGACTGCACTTGGTTGGGGCCAACTCGTATGTGAGCCGGCCCCTTAAGCCCCACCACCACGTCAAGGTGGCAGTCCATTGGTGGGGTTTACACTTTGAATTGAGTATTTTTGAGTGCTTTTGCTTACAAAATGAAACTATACTACAAAACGTTATGTTTTCCTGACGTCCACGGGTGGGGGGCAAGCGCTCCCCCTTGCCCCTCCCCCCACCATTGTGGACGTCCGTGAGCTTGATGAGTGTCTAATGTCACGTTGTCATCAGGATGGGGATCGTGGAGTCTTGCTTCTACGCGGGACTGCTTCTCGGCACGACCACCACCACCTACATCTTCGCCGTCGGGAGATATCACGTCATATTCGCCGTCGGAGCCGGTCTCTGTCTGTCGGCATTCACTCTGGGACATTGCTTCGTTCAGGAGTCCATACAAAACATTCAGGTATCTGGAGGTCACTCTTGAGCTTTCAAACCATTCACGTTTCAATGTTTGAAACTTTTGTTGTTCAAGACTTTTGTCTGTTCAGTTCTGCAAAACAATTATTTAGATATTAAAGTGGTCCCTGGCGAGTTGTTCTAAATTCCCTTGTCGTCTCGTATCAATTGATACGGCATCACTACCATGTTAAATAGATAGCACTCCAGTGTGCAGTGAGCCCGTATCAAGTGAAACGAGACGACAAGGAAATTTAGATTAATCCCCCAGGGCTCCAGCCATGGTGCTTAGAATTCGCCGTATTTCATACAAATCTCTGATGAAATAATACCGCAAACATTAGCATAAAACCATTTTATCTTACCGTATGCTCCAATTATAATATGTTCTCAATTAGAGTTCCAATTAAACTATCCCAAAATAATTCATATCTGCAGTGCAACGTTGTCAGATTTATAGTGATATGATGCGTGTCATGCGATATGATATGTGTTTGTAAGTCTCTGCTCTACTTGCCTTGGACCTGTGCTAGGGATTTTGAGTTTGAAAAAACCCGTTTTTTTCGGAAAAAACCGAGCTTTTCTGTTGTTTTTTTCCTGGAAGTGTGAAAAATTGGGTTTTTGGGAAAAAATAAAAATTCTTATTTTATTGTTTCTTAATACTTTTGTTGTTCAAATTGTATATTGGAGGATTTAAACTATATTTTGGCATGACTTCGAGGAGTGGAGAATGTAGAATTTCTTAAATATACAGTCAATAAGGAAATGCATTCTCAATATATTGTAAATGATACATTTATTGAGATTCTCGAAATAAAAACCTGATAATAATATTATTTGAATGAGAATCATATTTTAATTTTCGAAATGGTAACATGAATATGGCAACAGATCCTATAATAGCGGGATAGAAGCTGTAAGAGAAGGACACTCGCCTGCTTTGCAAAGGGTGCGAGATTTTTAAAACATCAACTCAATGGCTAAGATTACTTAATAGCATTTTATTTTAGTACCGAAAAGGACGTGTAACAATCCAAATTTTGGTGAAAGACTTTCTTCTGTGTAGTATCGAAAAATTAATTTATCGTGGTACAAACAAAAACAAAACGAAATATGAGCTAAAACCAATTTTTCCCAAAATGCCCGGTTTTTAGGGAAAAAACCCGGAAAAAAAACGTTTTTTTTCCTCAAGAATTCTCGGTTTGGAAAATTTGGAACCCTAACCTGAGCATCTGATAAATTATTAGCATAATTTTGCATATATTTCAAGATTATAGAACAAAATGTCCTTAAAATGACAGTAACTATTGCGATAAAGACAGATTAGTCTGAAAATTGTCAAAAATACCAATAGGTAGTTGATCGGTCAAACGGTTCTAGTTGAAATTAAAAAAATTACCAGACTGATGATTTTAAATTTTACCTAATGGGAGGATTTGACTGAAACTTTGTACGATTGGGGACAGTGTTGGTTGCAATAGCTTTCCAAAATTTCAAATTGTTCGGATTAACCAATTGAAAGAGACATTATTTAAAATTTGAACCAACAATGGGATCCCCTTTGAAAAGGATCCCAGAGACCGCTTAAATTACGTTATGTGTGCAAAATTTCAGATCGATTGGTTGTGCGGTTTGACCTGGGCAGGGCAGGCAAAAAACAACAAACAATCACACAGAAAAAGGGCCATAAGAAATGACGCTCGCTCAATAATCTCTCTGTTTCCAGGAACGCCGCGGCTGCAGCAGCATCTTCGCGCCGCATCTCGTGAAGGACATGTTCGAGGCCTGCTGCAAGCAACGGCACCGCAACATCATCGTGATGATCATCGCCGCGCTCGCTCTCACCGTCTTGACCCTCGAGGGAGAGAGCACGACGGTGTTCTTGTTCACTAGGCACAAGTTTTCGTGGGACATCGAACACTTCATGATCTACGCCAGCACCAGTCTCGTGCTGCAGATAGTAGGTGGGTCGTACATTGATTACTTTCCTTTCTTTGTTTTTCGACAAAAAAGGAAGGACCTAAACCGAGCCGCAGAATCGATTGCACAACATCACCCTATGAAGGGATACCCGAATAGAGGTATCCGATAGATATCTGAGCTAATATGTTTATTATTTAATAGATAATTCCCTTTTGCACCATATAAATATTAAATTATAAACACAAGAAAAAGTGTGTAAGCAGTAGGGGTGTTCACGATTACGATTTAATCGAATCGATTAATCGATTATGACATTGAAAACGATTAATCGATGTTAGGAAAAATAATCAAATTATCAATTTGAATTTGCTGCCTTGAAAATGGTTGTACTTTACAATATGGCTGGCTTCATTCTGTCAACATTTTTCTTTGTGTGCGTAATATTTTAGTGGTTAATTCATGTTTGTGTGTATTTTCCCAAGTTTCAGTGTGTATTTCTCATTCGCATTACCAAGTGATGATAGAATGATGAATGAATTCGGCACTTTACAGCGTCTTTGAAGTAAAAATTAATGACTTCCCGGACACATTTCATTGTTGAGGTTAATATTGCCGTAAAGATGATATGATGACCACCCTGAACATGATGATTGATGACATATAGTTATATATCAAAACGATTTAATTCGATTATTTAATCGATTAAAATTACGAAAATGGAATTATTAATCGATTTAAATAAAATAATCGTGGAACACCCCTAGTAAGCGGACATAATTTCCAAGATATATCATCACTTTATAACAAAGTCATTCACTATGGTCAGTTGGAAAATCACAGTAATTTTCCTAGTAAAAGTTAAGAGTAGTAGGTACCTTCCTGGATTTTTTTAAAAAGTAAGACACCAAAATCTAAATAGCATTAGGACTATTGGTTTGTACCTACCTCGTGTGTTAAAACTTCCTCATATTATGAAGACATCAAATTTAAAACTTAAATTAAATTTAAATATATTGTCTATTTCAAGAAAAGATATTTTCGGATACACTAGGTTTGTTTGTTTACACCTGCCAAACAAACGGTGTTCGTTTTGGACTTTTGGTATCTTGTGGCAAAAAGCAGCCTGTTTGATTTGTGGCAGGTTTGTGTAGCTATAACCTACTTCTTTCTACACATGGTTCTGATGATGTGTAGGTTGTGGCAAGTTGTGGTAAATTTAAAATGCAGTAATTTTTTACTATAACGTGAATAATTAAGACTAGGAATTTAGTTTATATCAACAAATATTTATTTGCCGTAACATTGCTTCCTATTTTATTAACCTTTCTCTTCAACAACAAATGCTTATTTTTGACTGTTTGTGGTAACTCCGCCCACTTTTGGCTCTACCACAGACTACCAACAGCTGCAATTTAGCACGTTTTTGCTGGGTAAACGAACAGACCTCTAATATTGTGATGTTGTCAGGCACCATCACCGCGCTGACGACGCTCAGCGTGTGGCTCGGCGTATCGGACGGAGTACTAGCGGCCGGCTCGTTTGCACTCAAGGCCGTCGCGTCGGTGCTGTTCGCGCTTTCGCCGGCCGCCTGGTGGATGTACATGGCGGCAGCGGTGGCCATGTTCGGCTCGGTGGCCGGCCCGCTGGCTCGCTCCATCATATCCAAGGCGGTGGATCCGCAGGACGTAGGCAAGTAGATGATAACAGAAGCAATCAATTATTTTTTATTTTGATTTAAGGGGTTTGAAGGGGGGGGGCATGACTATTTAATTTCGGGGCAAATATTGTAAGTAGATGTTAGCTGAGACCAATATTTAGCAAAATCAACCAATTTTTTTTTAAATAAAAAAAATAAAAAAAATAAAAAAAATTTTGGGACCAAAATATTGGAGGCGAAAATGGTCAAGTGGGTTGTAGAATCACTAAATGAATGAGGAAAATACATTATCTTCCTCTCATGTGAACAGGTATGGCTGAGTGATAGATAACGCTCTAAACTTGTATTCTGGAGGCCCGGGTTCGATTCCCGTGGCCGTCCTTCCTGACTGGGGTTTTTTCGTGGTATTCCCTCAGTCGACAGGCAAATGATGGGAAGGTACCCTACTAATAGGCCACGACCGCCTCCCATAATCATTGTAAAGAAGATTTGAACAAACTGTAGTCCCTCCCTCCTCAATGAACTTTTGTCTGCAGGTAAAGTGTTTTCGCTGGTGTCGTCTATGGAGGCGATCACGCCGCTGGCTGCCGGCCCGCTTTACGCGCTCATCTACAACTCCACGCTGGTCTCCTTCCCCGGCGCGTTCTTCCTCGTCTCAGCCGCCATGTTCGTCATCAACTTGTGCATCCTCGGGTGCGTACACAATTCAGTCGATAGTCTCGCGTAGAAGCCCAAGTGAAAGGAGGAAATGTAAATCACAACTGAAAGTGATACAACTTTCAACTCTTAGAAACAAATTATGATAAATAAATATTGTTGCCCGTTTCCAACTCAATGTCGGGTCGGGGGGTGGAATTCCACCGTCAATCTTGGGCCTTCACTTCAGTGATGTCGGGTGGCCGGTCCTGACACATCACACTCTTCTTCTTCCTCCTCTACGTCTTCCTTCTCCACCATGTCTCTCCACCTCTCTCTGTCCTCCCCAATCTTCCTGCAGTCACTGTTCCCCACTCCTCACCTCTTTCCTCTACATCCCACTTCACCTGGTCCTCCCACTTCACTCTGGTTTTAATGTTCTCGACTTGTTCTCTGTTTCAGCGTCGTGGTTTACCTCCAGAGACGTCTGCCGGTGACTTACGCCTCTTTAATACAGAGCTGAGTGAAACACGTAACTATGCCCACGTCTGATTCACGATAACATTTATTATCTGCTAATTCTCACCCAATGTCTTTCTACACGATAGTTTTTATAGACAAGATGCAATAGTTCACGATAACTATTTTAATGGTAGCAACTAGTTTTTTAACAAAAGGTCTGACATATCAAAACAATACTGTAACTGCAAAACTACGTACGAGTACTTTTTAATATTGACTTTTTACAGTTAAAAAGTTCTGTATAAAACCATTGACTTCGCTCTATGGGATACGTGACTGCTAGCTGCAGCACTGAATGCTTTCGCCGATGTCTGAGGCCACACTGCTTTACCAGATTCTGGCAAAATAAAGATATATTATTAATTGTGTTTAATGCCACGACCTGTCTACATATTAATAATACAAGAGCATCAAAAGCATATTGTTGTACTCTGTCAGGTTTCGCTGCAAACTGCTCAAATGTAAGACGATCTCAGCCGGACGCGTGAAGAATTTGACCTTGGTCTATACATAAGAACGGGTCGATATTTTTTGTCACTAGACATCGACGACAGTCTCGTAAATCGCCTAGGCGGAAGTCAATGATTAAACATTCTGTATTTAGGAATAGCATTTGTTACGAATCTATAAATAGATTTGAAACTCGAAGATGCAGTGCATATTCGGACACAAATTTCTTTTTGATTGGCTATTTTTAATTATTTAGCATCGCTTGTCCAAAGTTTTGAATATTGTTGCATCACATGAAGTTATTATTCTTCAGAATCTTGTGTCGTTCAGATCAAAGATAATCTTCTAAATCACCTATGCAACCTATTCGTAGTTTGTACAAACTTCTTGATGACCACTAAAAAATGTAAAAAAACCAAAAAAAAAAATATTGGCCTTGATTGAAACTTTTTTTGAATTAGTTTTAAGTGGGTATCTTTTTGTACTGAATGAAGAACATCTCCAAACAATATCTAGGTATCTAATTTTGATGTAAATCTAAATAAGTAATAAACATTCACTGCTTTTTGAAAATGTAACAGTTAATTTTATTTTAATACTGGCTAGAATTTAATTCGAAAACTGGTTTTCGTGCCTCCTAAACTGTGCACATAGGTGGTTTTGCAGTTAGGTAACAAAAGTGCTGATAATATAAAATTAGTACTACCTACAACATGCTACAACAATAGATTTACATAAATTTGCACGTTTGGCTTCGAAATACATATTTGTGTATTTTTAATATGGAAAGAAGTTGTTATGAAAAGCTGTCAGCTTTACATCGAATTTTATAAATATCTTCATACAAATGTTTAACAGCTGACTGGGATGTGTCAAGTCAATTAAAATCAATTCTGTAAGTTATAAGCAAAAAGCCATAAGTCCATTGCAATGATTCTTGAGTGAGATCAATTAAAAGTAATTCTTTAATCATATTTGTAATGGTGAAAAGTGTGCAACATTAAATCAAGAAAATGGACTTTGGCCCTTCTAATACAGAATTTTACAGGCGTAAAATCAATCCATCCATTGAGACATTATACAAGATATGTGGTTGCAATATTATACAATATATGTGATATAACTATTCTCGACTTATTATAAAAGTTTTAATTATTATTAAGGTGTAGGTTTTATTACCTAGTAGATTGTAAGCAAAATATCAGTGTTTTAAGACTGTGATATAGGCACCGAGTGTTCGCCACGAGTGAGAGAAATTAGCAACATTTGTGGGATGATCGTCAACTGTTTTATTTCTCATTGGCCGTGACCTAGCAACCGATCAGATGTCAACAAAGTACTCAAAATATTTCGGAATCAGAACTTAGTCGCGCAAATTAATATTGTGATCAGATTTAGTGAAATTGTGAACACTTTGTTGTTAATATTTTGTAGGCGAATAAACATTAGATAAACTTGTGTAAATTTTAAGAATTGATAATGCGTAATATGTGCAGCAACATAACATATAACTGCAGCGACTTGGACGCCTTGCCAAAAGGTAAGCTTCCTTCCCACAGATTAGGTGGCTCTGTCTGTACTTTTGCAGTGCCATCTGTTGTCTAAACACGCTGCCTATAATGGAATAAAATCTGTGAAATTATTGTATGTTTTTGTTTTATTTTCTTACTGAAGTGCCTACCTGCAATAATTTTAAAAAACCTAAAATATAAAAGTTAAAAGATGGAATAACTAAATGTAAAGTATATCAAAATAACAGCTGGTCGTCATTGCTTTTAGTATAATTGTATTTTATTTTATTTAGATTTTTGTTAGGTTTTTAAAGCCCCATTTACACGGTGCAATTTCTTGTACAACTTCTGTGTCACAGAAGTTCTGCACATGTGCAGATTACCTTTATCATCTCAAAAGGGATACTGCGCACGAGCAGAACCTCTGTGGCACAGAAGTTGTTCAAGAAATTGCACCGTGTAAATGGGGCTTAAGATAAGTAATATTTTTCAAATCATGTTTCATTTCCTCTCTTAGTTGCAAAGAGTTGACCATTTTGATTGATGAGTAATGTATTTTTTCGATATTTTGGGGTATACAACAAATCAGTGTGGTTTTATGTATTTCTTTTTAGTTTCCCCAACCAACTTGGGCTCGTAGTGCTCAAGGTTTTGCGCCTGCGCAGTGGCAGTGGCTGGTCAGGCAGTGAGTGCGCACATGTGAATCAGCTGTTCACTAATCAAATCATAACACATCGTATTTACGGAATTATTTGTTGATTTCAAGACTTATTAGTTACTCTAAATTGTCACTTAAATACATAAGTAACCAATAGGCTGTGTACAGATGGCTTTTTAGTCGGGTTACCAGTGTAACGTTTTGTACGTTTTTTACACTGAGTTACCTACCTATATATACAACTCAGTGGTTTTTTAGGATCTTCGTGGAGGAGAATTGCCACCCATTGTCATTTGATAAAACATGATTTTAGATGTATGAAAAGTGGAGGTGGCAACCTGGCAACCCTGTACCGGGGCGGGGGCGGAGGGGTCTGGGGGCCACTTTCCAAAACTTCAACGGCTTCAAATAAAATTCTGAAAAAAATTAGGTATACCAAAATTGGATCGAGGAATTTAAAAAAAAATATTTAAACAAATTTGAAAAGCCGCCGTCTTGGAAAAATGCGTTTTATTAATATTTTTGTACATAATGAACAACGTAGGCCAAATAAAAAAATTCGTTTCAATCAAATTTTATAGTCACGACAATGCTTGATCGAATATTTTTTTGAAATTAAAAATCGGTGCAACAATACTCTGTATAGACGAGTTTTTGTAAAAGAAGAATCAGTATCTAGTCAATTGATAGTCCAGAGGCTAAACACTTTGACCCAAACAAAAGGTTTTTTCATGTTAATCGATTCATAAAAATGTCCTCTATAACATATCAAAATTAATCCAAAATTTGATTATGGTGGGTGGGCCAAAATGCAAAATTATTCAAAAAGTCATTGTTGTCATTATTAAATTTAATCAAATTATATCAACCTAGGCGAGTAGCATATCAAACTAAATCTTATGATGAGTAAAACTAATAAACATATAAATCACCATCATAAAACTGATACAGAGGTCAAAAGGGGTAAAAAAGTGGTCAAAATCTCATTTTTGAAGTGTTCCAGGACAAATGCGATATCTCCATCTCTAATAGAGATAATATCGTACTTTTTTATATTATTCGATCCAAAATGAATCTGTTTATAACATATCAAAAGGTCTCCATAATTATTTTATTGTAAGTGGGCCAATGAATTTTGTCAAAAAGTTTAAAATTACGATTTTTATTTTTGAGTGCAAAGTCCAAGATTATACCACGTTCCTAAATCACCTATTTATAACAAAAACATTTTTATTTAAAACGATACAGAAAACCGTCCTCTAAAACATATCAATAGTTCTCCGAATTTTTATCGCACAACCAAGATCAGTTCTGCACTCTAGTGGTAGAGATGTGGTACTAGAGGAAAGGGTTCAACATTCATTTAGAAATTATAATGACGGAAACATTTATGTTGACATCCTAATTAGATTATTCTATGTTTTTAGTGTGTTAATTCTTTGGTTTGTGTCTTTATTGTGTATCTTTATGTATCTTTGTATTGTACTGATTTGTGAAAGATAGCGCTTGCGCTAAATAAAGAATTATTATTAATTATCCATAAGGAACCTGTAGAGTTTGGATACCTCTACATCATACACTATTAAACATAGAACCATAAAAATTGTAAGTAGTATAGAAAAGATTATGCTTATTCGATCTGTCACCTCAGAAATGCATTTATTGTGTCTAAATAATTATAAAATAACTTTCCGTATGAAGCTAATACGGCTTATACTGTAGCCTGATTGGTCTGTTGAACCATTTCCTGTACTCTGATTGGCTGCTGCATTTCATGTTTGCATGATTATTACGCTGCAATTTAACCTCGGAGAAAAATTCTGAGGTGACAGATCGATAAAGCATAATCTTTTCTATACTCGTAACTTTTTTCAGGGTTCTATGTTTAATAGTGTATGAAGTAGAGGTATCCAAACTCTACAGGTTCCTTATGTAGAATTGAATGTTGAACCCTTTCCTCTAGTACCACATCTCCACCACTAGAGTGCAGAGCTGATCTTAATTGTGCGAATAGTGGTTGGGCTAAATTTCTAAATTTTGCAAAAACTCATTGTTGTCATTATCAAACTATCAATTTATATCAACCTAGTCGAGTAGCATATCAAATTAAAGATTATGATTAGTGCAACATATTAAAAAAGTATGACCATTAAAAATTTCATACAAATGTCATGAGAGGCCAAAACGTGGTCAAAATACCAATTTTAAAGTGTGCAAGGACAATTGACATTATGTCATCATTAATAAAAGTAAAAACATATTTTTTCGGCTCACTCACGGTAAAAGAATTTTTGTGAATTTTTTTATATGCTATAAACTACATCTCTTTGGATCGAATGGTATCAATAAGTATGTTTTTACTTTTATTAATGATGACATATTTCCATGATGACATAAATTCCTCGACCCAATTTTGGTATACCTTAATTTTTTTCAGAATTTTATTTGAAGCCGTTGAAGTTTTGGAAAGTGGCCCCCAGACCCCTCCGCCCCCGCCCCCGTACAGGGTTGCCAGGTTGCCACCTCCACTTTTCATACATCTAAAATCATGTTTTATCAAATGACATTGGGTGGCAACCTCCTCCACGAAGATCCTAAAAAACGTACAAAACGTTACACTGGTAACCCGACTATTTCTCAGTTTCAATGAAAACCAGGTCAATTATCATGTCATGAAATGGATCATTTCAATTATATAGGTAGTAGGTAATTATGTTTGTTGTCTTTGCGTTACTGAAATACCGGTTGGAGATGTTGCGCGTTTCGGTGCTCGCTCATCAACGCGTTACACCGAGCATTTTTCTAGCTAGTAAAAAATTACTTTACATAATCTAACATTTTTGCTAAATCATTTGAACTTCCAGAGACGTTAGGTTTTCGCGTTGCGAGATCGATTCTTTTGGGTTTGCAATCTGATTTGTTTCGTTAGGTTTCATTTGAAGAGACTAATGAAAGAGATAAATCGTTTCATAAGTGGGTGTAACTTTGATATACCTACACATAATGAGTCTGATTGTATATTGGAAGACTTTTTTTATTTTTGCTTCGTGCCTTCTTAATTATACGCTTTTATTCACCAAAACCGAGCAAAACTATGACATTTCCGAAACGATTGGAGACCAAACCCATCATCCATTGATCTCAAATTTTAATCATGATTAGGACAAACTTAGGTGTTTTATCACTTGGCACATATTTTAAATTAAATTTCATAAGACACCCAGCGAGACAAGAAAATAGAAAATTTTCACCAAAATTCAACTAATTATTAACTAATTAAAAACGCAAAAATTATAAATGTAACAGCCCTAAGTGTCTTTTAGGTATTCTATGTATATGTATATTTGATGTGTATTTTTTAATTGGCCTATACTTCCAAGCTATTTATATACACGATGCGCCAAGTATTTTTTGATTTTCAAATAAAGTTTTGACTTGGCTCATTTTTTGATATCACTACTTTTCAGTGCAGAATTTTTAGATTTAATATTTTTTTTAGTTGAAGAGACTTGGCTGTTATTTTTACACGAAGTGTTTTTTTCTGGGGATATTATTGACTGAAAATATTGATAAGCAGTATGCAGTGAATTTCCTTCATAATTCATCTTGAATTACTCAACATGAACGATGTAAGGAATGCCCTCACAGGTAACTTTTTCATTTGATCGGATGTAGAGAAATAAAGTCACGTGATATGCATTGGCGTTAACTGTTCGTCCTGATTCCAGGATGGTTGTTTCTGCGCCTCCTGGTGGCTCTCCTCGGCTCTGAAGAAGGGAAACCCGAAGTTACGTTGCAGGTCGTTATATGTCGGGTATCTCCAGTGCAGAAATGTCAAGTCATTCGACTTCATTACTTCTCAGCTTCCAACAGAACCTCCAGGAATTCGTCTGCTTGAGCTCGTATACAGTCCGGATGTGCAACTCACAAGTAGAGACTTCAACCACACGGCGTTCCAGAACACGTGGAGTATAGAACTATTCTGTTGCAACATATCTACAATCAACCTAGAACACTTCACATTCATGCCTGGATTGACACATCTCTCAATCAGTTCTAATAATCTCACCGAGATCAGTTCAAGCTCATTCTTAGATTTAGAACGCTTAACGCATGTAGATCTGCTTCACAACCAGATAGCGTCAGTAGCAGCTGACACTTTCAAGAACTTACACAATCTGATGGAAATTAATTTGAGAAACAACGAAATAGCTTCAATAGCCGATACTATGTTTGAGAATCAAAGGGAACTGATGTTTCTTGGCTTAGCGAATAACCAGATCGCAGTTGTGAATAACAACACATTCAAGGGTTTGGTGTACTTGCAGGAACTTTATTTGGATTACAACAGGATCGAGAGTTTAAGTCCTGGAGTCTTCACTGAGTTGACTGAATTGACAACTTTGTATCTTGGTCATAACAAACTCCAGAGTCTGTCTCCAGCGTTATTCCAGACCAACACACAACTCCAAGTCTTGAGCCTGTCAGGGAATAATCTGGCCAATCTGGCAAACTATCCTCTGAACATTCCATCTTTACAACAACTCCAACTGAATGAGGGTAAAATACAGTCTACTCCAGTTGATTATTTCGCTAACTTGAAGAATGTGTCTGCACTAGGTTTGTCTCACAACGAACTCAGTCGGTATAAGGATGTTTTGCTTGAAGGTTTACCTAAACTCAAAAAGCTATATCTTCACTTGAATAAATTCCGGCCGTTCAACCTGACTGCTTTCAAAGAATTGAATCCTACTTTCGCAGCTGCAGCTGGTGTTGCGTGGGACCGGGACGATGGAATTATACCGTCTGAGGGATTGATAATTGTTTTCTAGCTGTATAAGTAACTCCTTAATTAACAAGTTGCTCTGATAGTGATACAGAATGACTAACGGAGTCACTGTATATCTCTGAATCTAATGTTTACTCTTATTTTTTTTATTATTACTTCTTGATTTAGCTATATAAGCTATTTTACATAGATACATTTACATAGATATTTACATAGATATTGTACATACATAGATTTTACATGGAGGCAGTCTTTTCATTTCACAATAACATTTCGCAGAAGAGAATATTAAGTGTATATTAAGTGTAATATTAAGAATATACAAAATGGCGGAATAGAGTAGATGCCTATAGTTTTCGTGCGTAGTTTTTACTCTTTTTCTACAGAATTTCTAGTTTATATAAATATATTTTAGTGTAAAAATTTGCGTGGTTTTTATAAGTTCGTGCTTGTTCAATTTATTTAAGTGTTTCTTAACTAATATAATCAAGAAATGGAAATATACATGTGCCAACACTGCAAGATGCCGAGAAGCCAAGGCCTTCAGCTAGTTGTGGAAAACAACAATCCAGCAAACCAGGCAGCCATCAACAGTGTACTGGTAAATGAACTAAATTTATTGAAACTAAAATTTGAAGAAATAATTAGAAATAAGCTACCGCAAAATGAAGTAATTACAGAAAATAAAAACCAAAACCATGTGCATTCAAGTAATACCTTAAGCTCACACCAGATTCCACCACCATCCAGCGCACCTGTTCGTGAAACATCACGCCAGGTGGTGCTACCATTCACTTCTGGCAGAACCACTCCTGCCACGGTGGTAGAAATAGCAAAGAATAAAGCAACGCCTACCCCCAGAAGATCAACAAAGAAAATGCAGGTATTGGCTGACAGCCACGGAAGAGGATTAGGTAAAATTCTGCAGCAGCTGTGCGACAACAAAGACCTGAACACCAAGGTAGAATGCCACTTCAAACCAAGTGCACCCATTGAGGAAGTGATTACATCAATGGACAACAACCTGCAGAAGGAGGACTCCCTTATAATCATGGCAGGTACAAACAATATTCCGAAACGAACCACTAATAAAATCAGAGTTGCCCTCAATCAAATCCTTACATCAAAAATAGAAGCAAAAATAATTGTAGTAAATATTCCAAACCGACAAGATCCAGAAGGCCATTACTTAAAAGAATCCATTTCATTCACAAACAGACAAATCCTTGAACTAACAGACGAATTTAATAAAACTGCAAAAACTAAAGTAACTGTTGTAGATGTAGGATCACTCCGAAGAGAACATTTCACTAAACACGGCTTGCATTTAAGCAAGAGAGGCAAAAGAAAATTGTGCCACGAGATTCTTGATGTGATAAGAAACACGCCGAGCTCGCCCATCATCAACGAGCCAAGACAGCCCTTCATCAACTTGCCGAGACCGCCCAACATCAACTTGCCGAGACCGTCAATCATCAACGAGCAGAGCTCATCCACCATCAATACGCAGAGCTCACACAACATCAACGAGCAGAGCTCATCCACCGTCAATGTGCAGAGCTCACACAACATCAATGCGCAGAACCCATCCACCATCAATGCGCAGAGCTCACACAACATCAAGGTGCAGAGCTCATCCACCGTCAATGTGCAGAGCTCACACAACATCAATGCGCAGAACAAATCCACCATCAATGCGCAGAGCTCACACATCATCAACGCGCAGAACCCATCCACCATCAATGCGCAGAGCTCACACAACATCAACGCGCAGAACCCATCCACCATCAATGTGCAGAGCTCACACAACATCAACGCCCAGAACTCACCCACCATCAATGCGCAGAGCTCACACAACATCAACGTGCAGAACAAATCCACCATCAATGCGCAGAGCTCACACAACATCAACGCGCAGAACCCATCCTCCATCAATGTGCAAAGCACACACAACATCAACGCGCAGAACCCATCCACCATCAATGCGCAGAGCTCACACAACATCAATGCGCAGAACCCATCCACCATCAATGCGCAGAGCTCACACAACATCAACGTGCAGAACCCATCCACCATCAATGCGCAGAGCTCACACAACATCAATGCGCAGAACCCATCCACCATCAATGCGCAGAACTCACACAACATCAATGCGCAGAACCCATCCACCATCAATGAGCAGAGCTCACACAACATCAACGCGCAGAACCCATCCACCATAATTGCGCAGAGCTCACACAACATCAACGAGCAGAGCTCATCCACCATCAGTGCGCAGAACTCGAAAACAAAGACCGGGGCTGTTCGAAAGTCAACGACACCGACTGGGGCTGCACGAAAGTCAACGACACCGACTGGGACTGCACGAAAGTCAACGACAACGACCGGGGCTGCACGAAAGTCAACGACACCGACCGGGGCTGCACGAAAGTCAACGACACCGACTAATTGTGCGACTAATGGTGAAATGTTGAATTCACCCGGCAATGTGAAAGTGGTCACATCTACCACAAACAATACCAACCCTGGTAAAACCCAGGGAGCTATAAAAAAAGTAGCAAACCCACGCCCTCAGCGAATAATCAAAGCAAAAATCTTACCGTCACTCTGACAAAAACGTACAGAAGCATTTAACATAAAATCAAATAGCAAAAGATCTAATTTTTCACATTCTAAACAAGTTGTAATAAATATATTGCATCAAAATATTCAAGCAATAAAAACTTCTAAAATAGGACTAGAGACTTTTCTAGATATTAAAAATGACCAAGGAAATCAAATAGATATAATATGTTTAACAGAACACTGGTTAAGTAGTGAGAATTTAGAGTCGACAAACATCTGTAACTATAACCTTAAAAGTAACTTCAGTAGAGTAATACACAAGCATGGAGGGTCAGCTATATTTGTCAACAATGAATTAGGAACAGAAAACATCAAATGTAGAAGTGACATAAATAATTTAAGTAAAGAACTCGACATTGAAATAGCAGCAGTAGAATTGAAGTTAGATAACTCAAACATAGTAGTATTATCCACCTACCGATCCCCATTAGGTGATATAAGTAACTTCTTAGCCATTCTAGACCACATTTTAGACAAAATTAATTCAGAGAAAAAAGACGTAGTTATAACAGGCGATCTTAACATAAATACGGCAACAAAATCAAAGGAGAGTGAAGCACTAATAAACTTATGCGCAGCATATAATCTTAAACTCACAATAAAAGAACCGACTAGAATAGACTCTCGATTCAATACAGCGAAGACAATCGACAACATAGCTACAAATCTTCCCAATTATATGTTCACTACAGAGGTGACTGAAAATAACCTATCAGACCACACTGCTCAAATTATTTCTATAAAACTAAAATCAAAGTTCAACCCTCCAAGCAAGACCATTAACATAAGAAAACTAAATAAGGAAAATACTGATAATTTTAAAAACATGCTTGAAAATACATCTTGGGAGGAAATGTATAAACTGAATGATCCAAATGAAAAATACAACAAAATGGCATCAATCCTCAGTAAAAATTTTGAACTATGTTTCCCGGAAAAATCTGTGAAAATAAACCATAAATTTATAAAGCAAGAATGGATTTCGCCGGGAATAAAAAATTCAGCAAAGAACCTAAAATGTCTCTATCAGTTACAACTTCACTACAAAACAGAAACATTACAAGCAAAATACAAACTCTATAAAAAAATTTACAAAAAAACTATAAAAGCAGCTAAAAGAATGGAAATAAACAAAAAAATAAAGGAGAAATCAGGTTCTGATAGAGCAAAAACCATATGGGAGATAGTAAAAAAAACACACGAATAAGTCAAAAATTCAACAAAGCAAAAATATTGTTATAAATCATGAAAACCAGACCATCGAGGATCCTATGATAATTGCTAATACTTTAAACAAAGACTTTGCTAACATAGCCCAAAAACTTAATGTAACTTCATCTCAAAATTCTTTTTATAATCATCTTACCAAAGCTATGAAACCTGTAAATTCATTTTTCATAGACAGTACATGTGAAAAAGAAATAATTCAAATAACATCAAAGCTAAAAAACAAAAGGTCAGCTGGGATAGACAACCTACCAACTTGTATATTAAAGAAAATTGTTACGGCTATCTCTCTACCACTAGCGCATATATTTAATGACTGCATTGAAAAGGGCACCTTTCCAGACAAACTAAAAATAGGTAAAGTTATACCGCTATATAAAAAAGGGGATAGAAATCGGTCAGAAAACTATCGCCCGATATCACTTTTACCAAGTATATCGAAAATTTTTGAAAAACTTATACATACTAGACTATCATCATACCTTGAGAGAGAAAAACTACTCACAAATAACCAAAGTGGATTTCGGAAAAATAAATCGACAACAAATACCATAGATAACTTCATTCAAAACACAATTAAGGGACTGGAACATGGAGAACAAACTATTGGTGTTTTCTGCGACCTAACAAAGGCATTTGACAGTATTGACCACAAAATTCTATTAAATAAGCTTGAATATTACGGAGTTAGAGGACCTGCCCTAGATCTGCTAAAATCATACATGCAAGATAGGGTGCAACAGGTAGAAATTACACATATGAATAAAAACAGACAAGAAATAAAATATCTATCAAATTCCGAGACTATAAAAAATGGTGTTCCACAAGGTTCAATCCTAGGTCCACTGTTATTTATAGTCTACATAAATGACCTTCCCGACACAATCACAGCTTCAGAAATCTATGCAGACGACACAAATATAACAATAACAGGCAAAACTAAACTAAATCTTGAAGAAAATGCAAAAAATGTTCTCTCAAATGCAACAAAATGGTTTAACGACAATCGTTTGCTTATTCAAGATGAAAAAACTAACTTTATGCATTTTAAATTAAAAAATGATATAAATGAAACTCCAGTTAAAATTGTATTGTCTAATGAAAACAAAACTAGTAATCTAAGGGGTGTTGATAAAACTAAATTTTTGGGAATCACTATCGATAAAAACCTAAATTGGAAAAGCCACTGCTCCAAATTGCTAAGTAAACTCCACTCAGCATACTTCTCCTTAAAGACTATTGTAAATTTGACAAACACTAAAACGGCGAAACTAGTTTATTATGCAAATATTGAATCGCATATACGGTACGGTATACAGTTCTGGGGCAACTCAACTGATGCCCCTAAAATATTTATACTTCAACGAAAATCAATCAGAGCTCTTTTTGGACTAAAATATAAAAATAACACTTTCATAAAACCAGATTGCAAACAACATTTCAAAAAACATAAAATTTTAACAGTACCCTGCCTTTACATTCTAGAGTCGATACTTGCTATTAGATCCCAAGAAAACTTAACACAAAATAATAGTGACATACATGACCACAACACCCGACAGAAAAATAACATTCATATAGATTGGCACAGGTCAACGTGTACCCAAAAAAATTCCATGTTTTTCAAAACAAAACTATTTAATGCATTACCTAAAAATATAAGAGAAATTAAAAAATACTCACAATTTAAGAAACAACTGAAAGAACTATTAATAAGTAAAATATATTATTCGATTGACGAATTCCTCAGTGACAAATTTTAATTATTTAATTGTATAATAACATGTTCAACTTAAGTATATTCTAGTACCTATATCAATATCATAATCATAATATTTACCTAAATGTGTTATATTATAGTTGTAGCATATCTATAGATATTAATTTATTTTAATTTCAATGCTATTTAATTATAATATGCTAGGTTACTAGATTTAGTTCGATGTAACCTTTCCGTATACCCCGTTAAATGGTGTCAACCATAGGGGTCTTTTCAATGTACCTCTTTAAAATGTACTTTTGATTTTGGAAATAAACTGAACTGAACTGAACTGAACTGGTGATACTAGCGCTCGGTCGTTTTAGAAAATTGAGAGAGAAAAGTTGTTTCATAAGTGAGTGTAACTTTTACAGGATGTAAACATGATCAGTCTGATTGTATATTAGTAGCACTTTTTCATTTTTGCTGATTGCATCGTTAATTTGGCGCCGGTTATAGGGAAGTCTCGTGAAGATAAGAATTCAGAATAATATTTATTTTATGAAAGTTGAAATGTTGCTGAACACAGATGTGGTATTATTTTTGTTGTTGGACGAATAGTTCTCATGTAATTAATTTACAAAGTTTGATAGATCTCCTCGCATTTAAAAACAGGAAAATTGGCAATGACATCACAGTTTGTTATATTGCCATGGCAACAAGGGAATCCCCATGTCAACACAATGTTCAAGACTTGGAAATGACATCATAGTTCTGATTCTTGTTAAAGGCCGTTTTTCCCGCCAAAAATCATATGATATTTGAACTCGATTTTTATGAATGAAAATTTAAGATTTCACAGGTAATAAGTGTATTTGTCATTATTATTTGTGTTTATTTATAGAAATTTACTAGAATAAAATTTCATGAGACTTCCCTATTCAACAAAATTGCGCAAAACTATAAAATTTGCGATACGATTGGAGACCAAACCCGTTAACCAATTGATCTCAAATTTTAATCATGATTAGATGAAAGACAAACTTAGGGTTATCCCTTGGCACATTTTTGAAATTTAATTTTATACGGCGCCCAGGGAGACGAGAAAATAGCTAATTTTTCACCAAAAATCTACTACTTATTACTAATTAACGAAACAAAAAATTAAAATGTACCAAGGGATAACCCTAAGTTTGTCTTTTATCTAATCACGATTAAAATTTCAAATAAATTGGTGTACCCATTTCGTCTCCAATCATATCGCAAAAAGTGTCTACAAAAAGCAGCAAAATCGCTCGCGCTTGCAACACCTTAAGTCATTTTCTTCTCAGCATTCGTACAAGGAACTTGACTTATTTTTATGTAATTCAAAACTGCAATTATGTGTTAATTATTATTGTTATTTTTAATTTAAATTACGTTTTTGTTCATAATTCCAAATTTACACTAATTATATTTCTATAATAACATAACACGACTGCACTCTGATGGTCATTGTGATAGGTAATTAATGGCGGCTATCTATGCGCATTTACATATATTAATATTTGCTATAGTTGTTTGTTATGGCATAACCATAACCAACTTAACTTTTTCACGGAATGTCAGTTGGCTAAAAAAGAAAATGTATAACTAAATTGCAATTTCAATTGTCCGTCACGTATCGCTTCTTTGCGGGAATTCATGTCAGCGTGGTTACCTAATTAACCACCGCTTTGAAATAGTACTATATTCATGCAGAGAAATAAAATGTAATTTTAAATATTCCCGACATGTAAACATAAAACATATTTCGATATTCAACTTCATAATGGGTTAAAAGGCCTTGTGAGAATTCATTTGACTTTTCATCATACTTTCTCTATTTATTTCTGCAAAATATACGTCATGCAATCCAGCCGCGGCCAGAGATCGGTATTGTTTAGAGCTAGAAAAATGGCAGATGAAACACAATTTTCCTACCTTAACAAGATCGCATCCCAATTCATGACACTGATGCAATGTCAAAATGATTTGTCCACACCAGTTTTAAATATTGAATTTCTTATTTATTTGACATACAATGACAGGACAAAAAACTAACTACATCCAATAGACACCTAGATCGCACAAATCAGTGTCTTATTATTTGATGTTACATAATATATTGTTTATACTTATTCAGGGAGAACTAACGCCAGGCGACCGACCAACAACTTTTGAATTTAAGCCCTTTTTGGGTTCTTTTTAGTTAACTACAATAATATATAAAAAAAAATAGTGTTTATGCCCCCAGCGTCACTAGCGAGAGAAATCGGCAAAACTGTACGGCGAAGAATCAGTAATTTTATAGTCTCTCATTGGCCGTGGCAATAGCAACCGATAAAAATCCACAGATAACTCAAAATAGCTCAAAATAGGGAATATGCAAAGATTTATTAAATACTATATATCAAAATAACAACATATTTGTTGGTAAAACACACTATTTTCACACTCAAAAGTGTAAGTTTTCATTCATAAATATGAAATTGAAAATCAGTTGACATTTTGGCGGGAAAACAGCATTTCTGACATTTCCTAACGAGTGACATAATTTTTATCAACCAACAATGATGTGTCATTCTGTCATTTTACTGGACTATAAGCAAAAATTACCTTACTGAGAGATAGATGGCACCTACCTTCACGACGATCCTTCGGAAAACCTGTTTATATCCCCCTACTTGGTACCTATACCTCACACATTTGCTAATGATGTTTTGAATTTGAGATGTCTCCGGTCTCGTATTAAAATCAAACACTAATAATACATTCGCTTGATTGTATATGTAATTTAAGGTTTATTGATCGACGATTTTTATTCTTAGTAAAAATACCAAAGATATTATTAAAACTCGGAGTATTCATAACATCTTTGGTTATAAGTACACCGGGGATCTTCCAGCTGATAATCTTGGAGAACTTCGAGCAAGTTGGCACAGGCAGAAAACCCCTGGACTTGCATTCCAAAGGACCCGGGTTCCATTCCATCCGACTGACGCAAATTATGGGAAGGTTCCAACCGTTAATCCTTACCTAACTCCTCATCATCAACTCCTTATCATCGTCATAATCATTAATCACTGTCCGGCGCCATTAGTCTAGTTGCAGTACAGTGTGACGTTAAACACAAAAATAAATATTTTTAATTTCATTATTTCAGAAAAAGCATTTGTATTCTTCTTCCAGCATACATTTCACACATTGCTAATAAGATATGGTTCAAGAGTTTAACGGATAAACAGACCTTTGGTGTCCGTGATCACTTTACTTTTATCAACTTCAACTTGACCTCCCCTGACCTGCAGCGGGGGAACAGTCTCGTGTCTGCACATAGCAAGGACAGATCTGTGAAGGACAGCATCATGAAGAGAGCTATGCTAGCGATCTTGCTGTTTATAGGAGCCGTGCGGGGTAAGTTCGTGATTCCACCACACAGAATTACCTAAGTTTTGCGTCACAGAATCATGTATAAATTGTTTAAATTAGGAAAAACGCCACGCGGGACAACAATATTTTTTTGTCGTCTGGGGCTTAACGTCGCACTGTTCTGCATCGAGGCTAATGGCGACGGATGAATGATTATGATGATGATTGGGAGATGATGGTGAAGAGTAGATAAGGATGGAAGGTGGGAAGGAGGCGGTGGTTGCCTATTAGTAGGGTACCTTCCCAGCATTTGCCTGTCGACTGAGGGAAAACCACGAAAAAACTCCAGTCAGGAAGGACGGCCGCGTGAATCGAACCCGGGCCTCCGGAATACAAGTTCAGAGCGTTACCACTCAGCCAACCTGATCCGTGGGTTGTTTGTTGTAAGTTAAGCATTGAAACATTGAGAGCGAGCTCTTGTGAACACTACAGTACAAACCGAATTATTGTAGTTAACACCACTATAAATATAATAGTATACTGAATAGTAAACCCTATTCTTCATATGAAATAAAATGGCATACCCCGTGGGCATGCTTGCAGGCTAGTCAGATCAAACGTATATCAAACTGGTCACGTGGGGTTGAGTCGCCTTAACCATGGATTTCGTATCTCCTCCAGGTCGCGCTTATCTCTGTACGAGGTTAAGGGTCAAGCTGCTTTTTAAAAACAAAAGCATTAAAGTGATTAAAATAAACAAATTTGTTGGTTAAATGGCCAAAAAAGAGTGAAAATGCTGTCATTCAAATAAGTATAATAGATGTTTAAAATAATTAGAGGATTTGTTGGGAAATAAATTTTAAAGTGGCCCCACTGCTCCAGCCATGGTGCTTAGAATTCGCCGTAATTCATACAAATCTCTGATGAAAATAATACCTCAAACAACAGCATAAAACAATTATATCTTACCGTCTGCTCCAATTATATGTTTTTAATTGAAGTTCCAATCACAAAATAATTCATATTTGTAGTGCAATGTTGCCAGATTTATGGTAAATTTCACACATTGTACACTTTTTCTTTCTTATTTGGCCCGTGACCCCATATTATCAAACGGCAGTCTTATTCTAAAAATTATTATCTTGAATTTGAGACTTTTTTCAATAATTTGTCATTCCCCTTGCGGTTTTAGGAGCAATTTAAGGCCAATTTTCCGGGACGATTTCATGTCTCCCTGTGTTATCTTATGGGGGAAAAGATGATCTTCAATCAAGAATATCTAATTCTTTAATTCCGTAAGGGGCAAATATTTTTTGCTAGTTGTAGGTATGTAAAATAGTATCATAAATCTTTGGTGTGAATTACAGCAAATTCTCATTCCTATTTGCATTAAGGGGATTCCAGGGGTATATACGGTATACGGTATATACCGTAACCCTGGAACCCCCTTAATGCAAGTGAAAATTTTCTGGATATATACGATAAATATGGTTTAAAAAATTGAGAATTGTATTCTGTAGAAATTGTGTTATTTTGTTAAACCGTGACTTGATCAAAAGCTTTTCTGAACTTTGAGATCAGTTTTGGAGAGAGAGAGATTATTGTGCAAATTTCAACGGCTGAATCATTGGAGCTTCAGAAAACCCACATTAAGCTGTGGCCTCCAATTGCGTCATCGTGATAAGCTGGTGCTGTCTCAGATATCTCCCCCCCCCCTCCCCCTCATGTGGTTGATAAGACACCCTTCAGCCAACAAACCAGCTACTGTATCATCACATGTGTTGTGTTTACCAGTGTTGTGATTAGATAATAGATACAATTCCCAAAAATCATCTAGAAATAGATACAGATAAAAAATAGTTATCTAGATAATTGTAATAGATAATAGATAATTTTTTCACTAAATACTAGGTACCTACTGTTCCCTAATTATTTTCGAATCTAAAATTCGAAACCCGAGTTTTTTTAAAAATGGGACCGTCGAAACAAGCCATCTAATGCGACTAAACGGAGATGATTTTGCTTTTTCATCATCTGACATTGAGGTTCGTGCATGTTCATATACACTAATGCATTTTGACAATATTTTTATCTACAAAAAGATAAAGATATAAGTCACAACACTCAACTAGCCGATCGTGCTACAGTAACACGGGGCTACTGAAATATTGGCGATATTAGGTAAGGGTTCTGGTGTTTACACAGCACAGGGGCCGTAGCCCAAAAACTCCGTTCCACTCCGAATTGTTCAGCATGCGAATCTGTACCTAAGAGGTACAAGGGCGGAAGTCCATTACTTGATATTATGTTACAAACTTATTTGGAGGTGCAAGCTCGAGCGATTTTGCAGCTTATATGCAGGCATTTTTTTGGATACGCCTCAGATTTGGAATATCGGTGTATAATAAAATTTCTTTACGGGATATGTCAGATTTGCTTCGATTCCGAATGCACGATGTAGAAAAAGTATATTAAAATATAATGTGGACACTCTTCGAGTCTTTTCGCGATATCAGTTCCAATAGCACGATTATCAAGGTCTGTAGATGCCCATCGCGTAACACTCACTATCGCTAGGGCTCATGTTGCAAACTATAGCTATGCATTCTAAAACATTCTAATGCACATTAAAATACTCTTTAAACATTCAAAACATTATTAAAACATTAAAACATTCTTAAAACATTCTTTAATCATTAATACTAGTCTCACTCGATAGACCTTGACTACTTTAGTTCCTCAAGAAATCGCTAGTGATTTATACGCGAGCTGTGTGTTTTATGCATCAACTTCTACCCGTAATTTGTATTCAAAGTTTTCAATGGTGATACAGCGAAGAGTTTCCACCTTATATTTTAAGGCTGTCCTTTTTCTATATCGTGCCGAATGTCAACTGTCCACAGCCCCTCCCCATCCAAACGGACTGCCTGCATCAACATCGCCTCTCACGACATCACCGACGACGCCGTCTGCATCTCAATGCCCTGCTCCAACACAATGTCCCACTCCCCCGCCCTGCCCCACACTGCCGCCACCAACACAATGCCCTGCTCCCCCGCCCTGCCCTTCAACTACTCCCCCGGCCATCCTCCCTGGCTACAGCCGCATCGCCGACCTGGGCTGTTACAAGTTCCACGACACCAGAGTGTCATGGCAGACAGCCAAGGAAGCTTGTGAGAGTGAGGGAAGTCATCTCGTCATAGTTAACTCCGAGGCGGAGGCGATGGCCATGGCCAAGATTGCGCAACGAAATGGAATATTTGACATGTGGGTCGGCATCAGGGAGTCTAATACAACTCAACACAAGTTCTTTACCGTCTTAGGTAAGTCGAAACTTCAAACAAGAAGGTTATGTTTTGTACAAATTAATCATTAGGTGCCCTGAAGGAATGATACTATTTCATCTGCCACAATGGACCACTAGTCATTATCTTGCTATGTGACGTCACGAATAAAACAGATGACAGAAGGATGTGGGCCGTGACCATCAAGAAGGCTGTGACAGCACAGTAATCAATAGTAATCAAATAGCAAATGGATCCATATTGAAATTCAACCGTCTTTCCCCCACATGTTTGATTGGCTCCCTCTCCCACTATGGACAGTGTTGCTCTAGTGTGAGTAAAGAGAACTATTATGCTACATTGACTCCTCCCATCACCATTGGTCCATTATTGTTTTGACAATATTTGTCGTCTTGTCATCATCAATACTTGTCATCATAATCATCAACAACAACTTGGCATAAGTGGTGCGGTGGGTCATAACTCGATATTTAGGTATTTCGCAACAATGTGAGATTTCCCAAATGTAAGGTCCAGTTGGCCGAAAATGACATGTTGTTGCTTACAGTAAAAGTGGTTGGAGTATGTTGAGTAAGTGGGTGTGTACAGTATGACTTGGCTGGATGGAGCGACCGCTCCACTAGATCAGATATTTTTCACTTCTCCCTTGAAGCTTTTCGTTTGACTGTAGAGCAGAATCTTGCAAACACATATGAATTCTTGTTTAATACGGCGGCTCGCTCATCAACGCGTTACACAGAGCGTTTTCCTAGTGTAATTTTGTTTTGTCCTGCAGGAGAGCCGTTGTCGTCTCTTGGATTCTCTCGTTGGAAGCCTGGAGAGCCCAGCCAGTTTCTAACCCTGGGGAATCCCGTCAGCCTGGATTTCAGCAGAGTGGCACTTGATGAAGAGGATGTAGACTTGACGTTCAGATTCGTCTGCGAACAGCGCATGTGCTGAGAACAAGAGAATTCGACACTAAAAGTATCAATAGATGGCGCTGCGGTCACTGTGAATATTTTCAAGATGGCGGGAGTAAAGCGGACTCTGTTAACGTCCAACATGGTTTCTTATGGCAAAACATGGTTCAAAAACACGCAATTAACAGGTTATTCAGACAATTGAAGTCCTTTTTAACCTGATACTATGTAAACTTATGAATGCATGTACATACAGTAACTATTCATTTCCGTTGATGGATAATAGATCATTTTTAAATAAAACTTAAAATTGTCAGTAATAATACTTCTAGAGTGACATGATTGGTTGGTCGATGGGCGGAGCTAGCTTCTTATTGGCTGACGCATTTCATGTTTGCATCATTCTGAGACTGCAATTTGAACTCGGAGAAAAATTCTGAGGTGACAGATCGAAAAATCATTATCTTTTCTATAACTGTAATTATTTTTAAGTTTCTATGTTTATTAGTGCCTGATGTAGAGGTGTCTAAACTTAGCATGTTGCTTATGAGAAATGTATTCTGTCCTCAAACCTCTAGTGCCACTTTCTGCCGTCAGAGCGCACATTGCAACTTTTAGTGTCGAAATTCATCATTCAAACCTCAGTAGATTCATCATTCAAACCTCAGTAGATTTTTCGAAATATATATTTTGTTGAAATGTACACTTTTTATTAATTTTTTCAACATTTCAACTATTTTTTAATGTAAAAGATTCACCAAATGTCTTGTAACTTGCAACTCTCGACTTATACTGAGTTTTCAATATGATGTGTTTAGAATATAAGGAAAATTTAACACAGAAAGTACTGGAAAATTATTTAGAATTTGGCGTCTAACTTTTAAAAACGAACGGGTAGGTGTTTAAATAAGAATATTAATAAATATACCACACATAATATTAGTTTTTGTAAAATATCTATAGGCGGAAAATTGTTTAAATCTAATATTTATTAGGAAAATTACTGTGTTTTTTCGAACTTGCCATGTTACAGATAGAGCTGACTCAAAATTATAAAATTATATAATATCTTGGAAATTAGTTCGGCTACCCCACTTTTCTTGCGTTTATAAGGTGCACAAGGAAATTATCTATTAAAAAGTATATTGGTATAGATATCAATCGGAGATCTCTACTTGGGCATCCCCTTAAACAAACAAATTATATGCTTTAGAATTACTGTAATCAACGGTTGGTCCGTAACAGGAAAGTCACATGCAATTTTATTCCAGTATATTTGTAAAAACACAAAAAATATCGACAAACACACTGAAGTTTTTCACTTGTGTTTTAAGCTATTATTCCATAAACCAATTACAAGTTCGGGAACAGCTCACTGCAGAATTATAATTGTTTTATTCAACACAAACGTAAAACTCAAAACGCGAAACGGTCTATGTACAGTGGTGGAAAGAAGACAGTGTTATTCTGCCTCTCTCTGACTCATAACATAAACATGTTTTTATATGGAGCAGAGAGAGACAAGCAGTACGGCTACTTGTTTCCGTGCTTGTACACCCAGCAATGTCATCAGAGAAATGTACATTTTCAGTCATAAAGCAAATTCAAATATATCACGAGTCATTTTAGCGGAAAAACGGTGAAAAAATTTGCAAAAATTTTAGCAAAATTAAAATTAATTTTTTTTTATTAAATTTTGTATAATTTTTTTTGTTAAATTCTTAAGATTCCAACTTTTAAGACCTAAGTAAGTGCCATAAGTGTACCGTGGAAACGCTCGCTACGCTCGTTCAATTACCTCACACATTTATTTATGATGTTTGGAATTTGACATCGTATTCAAATCAAAAGCAAATAATACTTGATTGTATCCTGTAATTTAATGTGTATTGATCGTCGATTTGTATTCTTAGTAATACACAGGGAATCTCCCAGCTGATAATCTTGGAGAACTTCGGCAAGTTGGCTCAGGCAGAAAACCCCTGGACTTGCATTCCAAAGGACCCGGGTTCCATTCCATCCGACTGAGGTAAATTATGGGAAGGTTCCCACCGTTAATCCTTACCTTACTCCTCATCATCTCCACATCATCGTCATAATCACTCGTCAGGCGCCAATAGCCTAGTTGTAGTACAGTGCGACGTGAAACACCAAAATAAATATTTTAAATTTCATTTCAGCAAAATGCATTTTATTCTTCTTCCAACATACATTTCACACATTGCTAATAAGAAATAATTCATTAGTAATTTTACTGATACAAATAACTTAATTGGTGTCTGAGATTACATTTACTTTTATTAACTTCATAACAATATGCAAACTAAACCAGAACTAGACTGAACTAGTTTCGTAATTACACATAGCAAAGACAGAATATCAGTGAGGGATAGCACAATGAAGAGCGCTATGCTAGCAATCTTACTGTTTCTAGGAGCCGTGCGGGTATAAACTGTTAAAATTTAAAAAAAAAAACGCCGCGTGGGGCAACAAAAGGGGTAACAATATTTTATTTTGCTTTGAGCAGTCCCAGAATCATTCCCAGAATCATTTTTAAATTGTTTATATATGAGCTAAGATTACAGATAGCGCTGCGAAAAGTACAGACAGAGCCGCCTTGGCTGTTGGAAGGAAGCTTACCTTTGGCAAGGCGTCAAAGTTGCTACAGTTATACGTTACCAGAAAAAACACTCCGTGTAAAAATACCAGCCAAGTCTCTTTAACTATAAAAAAAAATAGAAGAAATCTAAAAATTCAGCACTGAAAAGGAGTGATATCAAAAAAGGAGCCAAGTCAACGAATTTTCCAAATTTTAATCGTACCATTGAAATAAAAATATCAACCCCCGAGAAATACTTAAAAAAAGGACTTGGCGCATCGTTTTTTTAAAGGCACTTTTCTATCCTAAAAGTATAGGAAGAACTCTACAAGTATATTTTCCTGAGTATATCACATTCATTATCGACGAATCATACTACGTTTTAATATAACTAGTACTCTTACCTACTGGCAGTTTTGGTATTTTGTCAATATTCAGAGGAAATAAACGGATAAACGAATAACGAATAAACGGAAGCGGCCTAGTCTATTCGTTATTGCCACTATTTCTAGGGTCATATTAATCAATCATACTTCTCAATATCGTGACTGAGGGAAATAGCGAAAGCGCTCATTACAAGAAGGCCGTCAATGAGATTTGTATAAGTGACTAGTGCACTGAGCCATGCTGCTCAAATAATTACTGACTAGATTTTTATCTAAAGTAATACGTTATGTAATTTATGAATTTTTTGGTATAAAATGTTAATTAATAGCAATTAATTACACGGCGAGAAGGTTCAAAGTATAATGCTGTAGTAGGTATGTTGATGTACCCACAAAACTATAGGTACCTACCAATCACAAACACAACTGTTCTGTATTTATTGCTTGTAAGACAATGCTATGTTTCTTTGCGTACTTATATTTAAATTTAAAATATTTTACAGAATGTTCAATATTTAATTTAAAAGTTTTGTCCCAATTTTTCTAGGCATTTCTGAACTACGTAGTATGTGAGTGGCATAAGCTTAAGAATAGAAAAATGTCTTTAAAAAAACGATGCGCCAAGTCCTTTTTTTAAGTATTTCTCGGGGGTTGATATTTTTATTTCAATGGTACGATTAAAATTTGGAAAATTCGTTGACTTGGCTCCTTTTTTGATATCACTCCTTTTCAGTGCTGAATTTTTAGATTTCTTCTATTTTTTTTATAGTTAAAGAGACTTGGCTGGTATTTTTACACGGAGTGTTTTTTCTGGGATATCACTTCTTTTGTTAGTTTATTCATACAGCTTGTAGCACATGTCCGAGCAGGGACTAATTTCTTTAAAAAAATACGCCTCAACCGATTTGGTTACTATGAAAAGTTGCGTTTGGTATAAGATGAAAATGATTATCCAAGAAGAATAGCTTAAGTTTCGTTATAATCGATCCAGCCGTTTTCGATACATGACGTCACTTCCGGTTTTGAAATAGCGGCCGAATTCCGGTATAGGTAATAAGAAAACAATCTAGTTTTATCTAGTTGATACCTTCATGAACGACCATCTGAATTCCTAATCCCTATATTTCCGTAAAATCGGTCATGCCGTTTGTAATATATGACGTCACTTCCGGTTTCATTTAGTGGTTCCTGCCGCCATTTCCGGTACCATTAATTTATTTATTCATTTTTCACAATTGATTTTTCAAATAAATAGCAGAATGAATACGCAGGAGCTAGTTCAGTTGCAATCGGTACAGGCGTTTTAGATATATGACGTCACTTCCGGTTTCAGGAATGGCGGCCGAGAACACTGCTACCTTGAATATATAAATTGTATTGTCTATGTTACAATGTAAGTTAATTATGTACGTATTTTAAGTATAATTTGTTGAAATAAGTTAAATATTGCGTATTTATGACGTCACTTCCGGTTAAGAAAATAAGAAAATAATATTTTTTTTATTGATACTTCATATAGATGACCATCTAAATCGAATGGCGCTAATTTCGTTCTAATCGGTCCAGACGTTTTTGAGTTATGACGTCACTTCCGGTTTAAAAATGGCGGCACAAAAAATCACAAGAGGCAAGGTATCATCAGACGCCAAAAGTGCATATGTGGTAAAAGTTTCAGGTCGATCGGTTTAGCCGTTTAGGCTGTGGCGCTGTCAACAGGGTTTCCTGATATCATCAGAATCATCTTCAGAATCAGAAAGTGGTGTAATTTCACTGTTTTCTCGGTCCTCTAGCGCGCAAATGGCATAACCTATTGTTCCCAAATTTGGTATATGTAGTGGGGTGGGCCATAGCTCGAAATTAAGACATTTCACAACAATGTGAGATTTTCCAATTTTAAGATCCAGTAGGCCGAAAATGCCATGTTGTTGCTTACAGTAAAAGTGTTTGGTCTGCTCCTCAGTTTATTAGGCATTTACGGTATGTTGAGTGACTGTGAGTGTATAGTACGACTTGGCTGGGTGGAGCGACCGCTCCACTAGATGTTGCTGCAATATTACGCATTTATCACTTCGTAAAATGTATACAAGTTTATTAAGAGTTTATACGAAATCAAAATAATAATTCAGTGTACACAATTTCACTGAAACAGATCACAATATTAATTTGCACGCCTTGGTTATAATTCCGAGCTATTTTAAGTTGAATTTTGATCGTTTGCTAGGTCTCGTCCGAAGAGTAATACAACTGTTGACGATTATCTCCTACATATTTTGTCGATTTCTTTTACTCGTACTATTGGGGTTTAGTAAAATGGAGGGGAGGGTAATCTGTTAAAAAAAGCCATGAGGGGCACAATATATTACTTATGAATCACTAGATTTTCATATATTAAATTCATAAATTAGCACAGAAAAAAATAATAAGTACCGAATTAAAACCCTAATACTAATCATAATTCAAATTTAAATTCATTATGTCCACTTATTACAATCGTTCACTTAAAGTGTATGTAACCCGCAACAGAATAGACAACATCATAAACTATCAGAGCCCTCTGGCGGGAGAAATATCGGCGCGCATTGCCTATCGGGTACCTGGTTCAATCCAACCTGCAGTCTCTACGCGTAGTCTGTATACATCTCATATGATTAGGTATAAATTCAAGTCTGTACGACATTGAATAAATGAAAACTATTTGAACAACTTGTTCTTAGATGTAAACAAAACCAATAATTACGAATAAAATATAATATCGGGACATTTCCACGTCAATTAATGAGATAATTGTGAATTTCCTTTTGAATGACGCTCCTCAGCCAATGAGAGGCGAGCATTCTGCTCTGGAGCTGAAGACTGTAGGTGTGTCACGCCCCAAATGCACCGCCATATTATGGTTTCCGCGCATGCGAAGTAGGTTTGTGATGTTGTCTATTGTTCGTCATTCACCTTATTGGCCTGGGGGCGTCGAGGATTTCGGGGCTTGCTAACCCTCAGTGTCTATTGCATTCATCTCAATAGCTCTTTGCTCTTCCGCCTTCATTCTCTTCCTAGCCTTCTTCTCCAACATCTTCTCCTGCTCCTTTAACTTCCTTGTCGACAATTTCTTGGCATACCACGGCATTCTATCAGCAGCTGCATTCTCCCACATAGCTCGTGTCTCTGGGTCCAAGAAGATGAAGAACAGAGCCAACATGAATACATGAGTCGTGGCAGTTAGCATGAAGAGGTAATCAAATAAGAACTTATTGTTGATGATTCCTTCTTCCGATAGCAAATGGAATGTCCAGCTGAGGCCGAACGAGATGAAAGTGAAGAGACTCGTACCTAACTTACGCACTTGTTGCTTCCGAGAACTTAGACCGTGTTTTGCTAAACCCTCAGTCAACCCCCAACCACACCAGTTGTAAATCCGAGCCGTGATCACAATGAATATAACCACATTAGCAATGAGAACAATAACAGCTGGTAGCTGGACAGTTAGCTCAAATGACAAACCTTCAGGGTAGCAAAACCCACGATTCTTGAGATCACTCCTGTAGTATTTTGTGCCCAAGGATACCAGGATGATAATAGGAACGAATGGCAGCCCCCAAGAAAATATAGCTGCCTTTATCAAGAGATGTTCGGTGGACTTTGATCCAAGTACAGTGAGAAGACGTTTCAGCTGTAATCCCGAAAGTACAACCAACCAGCCAAACATAGCGAGATAAGAATAATGACGTATTATACCCATAACAAGACATGATCTACTTCTCAAATCATAATGGATGACGTAGTTAAAGAACCCGAATATGAGATTCAGAACGAGCGCAACGATCATGTGGAGCAGGATCTGGTGTCCAAGGTCTTCTCGCCACTTCTTGAAGGTCAGTGCAGTGACGATGATGCTGAGGACTCCGGCGGTGCAGAGGAAGATCTCGACCACCATGATGACGTAGAGGACGGTGTTGTCCTTGACGTAGTCCAGGAAGGAGGCGGCGGGCTCGTAGACGATGTAGAGTTGAAACGTACCCCAGTCTGGATTCTCTCGAAACTTGCACTGACAGACGTGGTGGGAACTCTGCGTCTCCTGGAATGAAAGTGTGAAGGGACCATTTCATCGGCAATATGATTTCATTCGTTTATACTGAAAGTTATAACCACTGAAGGTGGATGTTTATGTTTGCCAAACGACGAACAATGAAGGATGGTTTTAATTTGCTTTTTACGGTAAAAAATCCTGAACGTAATTTAATTCAGGCTCTCTCCAATTATTAATTGGAAAACTAACGCATACATTTAAACTTACTTTTTGATTATCTGTGAATTAAGGATGGAAGGTGGGAAGAAGGCGGTCGGGGTCTATTAGTAGGTTACCTTTCCAGCATGTGCCTGTCGACTAGGTCACTACCCTACAAACACTGGGCGGCCCGGGCTTCTGCCCATCTAGCGCCCAAGTGGGACGTCCCGGGCGGGAACTACTAGGGCATGCCCTGGGCCTGCCCAACGGAGCCCAACCGATCCGTTTTATCTGGCTGTAAAATTTCTAGGAATGTCCCGTCTTGGTCCCGCCCGGGAATGGCTAGGGACGGCCCGCGCGGGCGCTACGACTGTTTGAATTTGAGCTGCTCTAATGACTTATTTTTTTCATATTTATAACTTCATTTCTATAATAATTACATCTACATTTCACATGGATATATTGATTTAAGAATAAATATGTTTACAATTCCAAAGCAAAGTATTCATACCATTTTAAACGTTATTAGTAAAGTTTCTTTTATGAACTCGGCAGTCGGCCATCTTCGTGAATCAACTTGTTTCCGTTCTCCCTTCTTCATTTCAAACGCGGCGTTTGACGTTTGTTGATATTTTACAGAGTGTCATGAGTGTGTAGTTTACGTCCTTTTGAGTGATTTTGAATGTGATTTCAATTATTATCTGTGTCCGTGAATGCGTGTTCACTGCTGAATAGTTTGTCTCAGTTCAAACCATTTAATGTGACACAAATCGTGAAATAATTACAGTTTTGTTGTGCCTCTTTTGTTTGGATTTTCATCACAGAGCCATACAACCCATTGAAGGTGAGTCTTCATCACAACTACATAAGTATCCAGGCATTAATCGTTGTTACTTTAGTTTTGTATGCTGGGGATACTAATAAACCAATAGGTAGTGTGACCAATGTTCAGTAAACATTAACCTCACATGTACATTTTTGAAATGTAGCAATTTATGCAAAGTAAAATTTCCAACTAGGTAGGACCTAGGTAACTAGGTAGTTTAGGTATTTATAAAATAAATAAAGTAGGTAAACAGTTTGCTTGGGGTGGTAGTCTATACATATCAGTGGTAGTAGTCAGTAGGAACCCTACCTGTAGGTACCTAGTACGTACCTCCGCCTATTTTGGGAATATTTTCACCCTACATTAACCAATAACCATCCCACATACCTACCAAGGCACCTACTGCAGTTTTAATAATGTTACTTGTTAAAGGTGAATCTACTCTGGAAGAAAATAGGCTATTAAGATATTGAACTCCAGAAACAAAGCGCGTATTCGTCCTGCGAGCGAACCAAGCTGTATCGTCAAACCGAGCCGAAACATTAAGAACCGAACCGAGCAGAGTGGTAAATATTTTCATTATATTTAATTATTTAACTTTATCAAGGATTTTAGATATACAGCAATTATTTTTGTTTATGTAGGTACCTTACAAGGCCAATAACAAACATTTTTGTTGTGATCCGAAAGTAAAAATTATGTTGCATGGAAATTACATTCTTGTCGGAGGTAGTAGATACATACATTGAATGGTGGTCCCGCTTCATTCAAATACGTAGTAAAATTTTTGAGATTGAATGTTGTCATCCAAAAAAATAAACCGCACTTTTGAATTTCCTCTAACGCGCCGGTGGTAAGAGAGCAGCCATTCCATGCGAATGCAGACATATGCCACATAATACATATGACTGCTGAATTATTAAATGTAAATAAATCAGCATGTTTTTATATTATATTCATGGTATTTTCTTGCTGATTCCAAATATGTAATCAGTTTTGTGCTAAGTTTGAATAGTTATTTTGTTATCAGTAAAATTGTGGGACCGCATTTAAATTTAAATTTTGTGTCGAACCATGTAAATTACATAAAAAATTTAGAAGGCTGCACAATGATCCTAACTATTTTTATTTTGATGAATAAGATGCTGAACATAGCATCTTACAACCGTACACCCGTAACACGGAATGGCTGAGAGGAAATTAATTTGAGTTGCTAACTTTCACCTTACTTTTTGTAGGTTCTACAGATTCACCGTGAACTTGCACTGCTCTTATTCTAGAGTCGATTTAATTGCCTACCTACTTCAATTAAAAAGTAAATTTACTTCTTGGCAAATTAGCGAGAATTCTGAAGATGCACAGGACTTGGGACTTCATCGAGTTAATGGATTAAATGTTACCTACCCTACAGATGTAATGATTCAGAACTCTCTGATGGTAAGCCACATTTTAGTATTTTATATGTGTAGTATTTCCTCTAACCTTACCTATAAATCACATTTATGCAATATAGAATGTTTCAAATTTTTATTGGGGTTTTAAATAAATAGTGTACTACCTAATGGTAATAATTTTACCTCAAGTGATTATTGTGGCAGGTCACACAACACAAAAGTGATTTTTGTATTATTCATTGCCAAGAAGTTTATCCTATCAATTTACAAATTCTTCATTGAATCTATCTTTCTTTTTTTTAGGGATCACTCTGTGCCAAAAATTCAATTTTTAAAATTTTTGTAAAGACTGTTATTTGCAGCTATCTGCTATTGCAGTTATTTACATAAATAGTTCTTGTGTAGTAGGTAGAAACTATTTGCTAGGCAGCCTCATGCTCAAAAGAAGTTGCATCCACATAGATTGCGGATGTCAGTCCTCGACACCACAAGACCGTGTGCTAATAATTTATGGATGGAATCCAGTATCTGGCCATTAAATCGGCAAATTCTTTTGAGCATAGCATAATAATAGTGTTAAATATTGACAAAATTAACAAGATCTTACTGATAACAAGATCTTGTAAATGTTGGACTTTCATTGGTCTGACCGAATAAAAATTTACACAAAAAATAAAAAACACTGCTAACAATACGCTGCATGATCTTGCTAAACTTTTCAAGATCTTGTATAAATCTTGTTTAGGTTAGAATCTGTACCTACAATAATAAATAATTGCAAATAGCTTGCGAACATTATTAGTACAAGGTACATTACCTAAATACTTTGCAATTTTATTTTTTCAGATGAAAGAAATACGTATTCAAGTGCATTCATTTTCTTGAAAAACTGAAGATGAAAAATTGTGCCAACATATCCGTGAGTGAAGTAAAATCCGAATTGTGTCTTGTCGATTAAGAGACAGCGTGCCAGACTCACTGCCAGGTAGTACCTACCTCAGAATGTTTTGATACTATGTGACGTGTGAAGGTTGAAGGACATTTAAAAATTTTAAGTGATGTGGTAGTATAATCTTTTACAATAATATACGTTTATATTATATGAAACTGTTTTTTTTTTTTAATTTTCGTGTGTTTTCCTGCTCTTTATTATTCCTAAAATTCAATTGCAGTGAATCTCCTATGTGTAGCATTTTATTTTTTGTAATTTATCAAAACAATATAGTACCTAAGTAAGTAGGGAATAGTACGTGAAAAAATTATTATTGAAACGATTCAATCGTCCTGTAAGAGATTATCAAAAAATAATTGCTAATTTCAAAATCCAACAACCGATTCATAAACAAAAATTATGGATCTTTTTATCCTTCTTCATTTTTTTATGAATAAGGTACCTGTAATACTTAAGTCTCTAGAAATTTTGTTCCAGTAAGTTTTTAAATATCAACGCAAATAATTACTGACATTTGTCACCCGCGAAATGTTAAAAATTAATTCATGCAAATGAAATTCAATTATAATGGGACTTTTGGCGGGAAAAACGACGTATTACAAGAATCCACTTACACTAATGTGTTACCATTGTGGATCATCTGTCAATTTTCTGTAAATTTTCCTGTTAAAAGTAATCAAACTTTGTTAATTCATTCCTTGAAAACTATTCATCCCACAGCAAAAATAAAATCACATCTGTGTTCAGCAACATAATCAACTTTCATAAAATAATGGTCTATTATTCTGAAATCTGAATTTCACGAGACTTCCCCATTATGTGACAGTCAAGTTGAGGATTTCAAATGATCCCAAAATATTTCCTCCAAATAAAAATGCGTTAAAAATAAAAACAGTAGGAGGTACCTTAGGTAATGTGTCAGGTCAGTGGAACAGCTTTCAAACAATAGGGAAACATGGCGAGATAAAATAACTTCCAATAACCACTGATTAACTTTATAATATACCGGCTATTTTTTTTTTATTAATATTTGACCATTTAAATGCATTTCTAATGTGTTTGAGTAGGTACCTACTGTTCTTCTAGTTGACAAAACAAATTACAACTGTTGTGAAATATTCCGTGAACTGTGAAGTAATACATTGACCCTGGAAGAAAATACCTGGATTATTTTTTTCGTATGGCAACGCCCACTCTCCGAAATTGTGAAAAAATCCCGTTTCTCGTGTCACTCACGTTTGCAATTAATTATGTCTTAATGAAACGTATTTTTTCCAGGTACATTCGCATTCAAAATTAGTGCCTATATGCACGTGTCTGGATCAGAGGCACGTTTTGTAGGTACTGCATTTTGAATGAGAGTGTACCTAGCAAGCTAGCACGTGACCGTTATGGAATGTGCGTAGGGGGAGGGGGCTACAGAGCGAGCAGCTGCTCCCGCGCGGGCCGCCCGGGCGGGGGCCAGGGCCGGCCTATGCCTCCCGCGCGGGCCGCCCGGGAGGGTCCAGGGACGGCCCATACCTCCCGCGCGGGCGTCATGGGACGGCCCAGGCCGCCGCCCGGGCTTATTCCCAGTGGCAGGCCCCGGGAGTCTCACTCCATGCTAATCACCCATAAGACGGGAGGTCCCTGGGCAGGCCCGTACGCCCATCTGGGACGGCCTAGGACGCGTCCAGGGACCTCCCAGTGTTTGTAGGGTAGGGAATACCACGAAAAAAAAACAGTCAGGAAGGACGGCCGAGGGAATCGAACCCGGGCCCCCGGAATACAAGTTCAGAGCGTTAACCACTCAGCCAACCTGTTCCGTAAACTTAGTTAGTTCCCTTAGTTTTACTCAACTCCAAGAGAAAGGTTCACCCTTGCAGTTAGGTAACCTGCATGACTGGTTTAGCAGCATTGCCAGTAGGTAGAGACCTCCTGTATCTAGGCAACACAACTAACGCAGCTGTACTGCGGTGTAGGTACAGGGTGTACCTTTCACTTGGAGGGCAGTGTACCTGAAGCATCTCGCAGCCCGATGGGTCCCAGTTGAACAGTTCCACGCTGAAGACTGCACATTGCCGAGGGAATTTGTCGCTCTCTCTGTTCGCTGGGAAACTGATGTGAGCAAACAACTCGATGTCCAGATCGGACGGCTTGGACGATGTGGGGTAGGTGTAAGAAACGATCACCGGGTTTGTGTCGTAGAACCTGAGATGGAACAAAATAGTTAAATACATTTTCTTGAAAAAAAAGTATTGCTAAATACTTCCAAAATCCGGGCTCATTTGGTCTTCAGTTGTAGAAGCCAAACACATGTTGTTAAGCGAGAGAAGCGAGCGTCTCCTTTTGGCTCGTTTACACGGACCTCTGTTTTTTTTTTTTTTTTTTTTTTATTTATTTTACTTTTGGCTGTTAACTATAGCAATAGAAGTTGCACCGTTTCACCGATCAATATGAAATTTTGCACACATGTAGAGACAACCTTTTCTGTTTACATACCATAATTTTGTTGAAATCCATTGATAGGTTAAAATTTAAATAAACAGCTCCTGATAGGTTGAAAAATGAAAAATGAAAAATGAAAAATGGTCTTTGATAAATCTGACCAAACTCATATTTTGCATGGTCATTAAGACCAACATTGTCTCTAATTTTACAAATTTTCATCCCAATCAATTAAAAACGTATGAACTTATTGACATTTTAAATAGCTGTCAGAAATGAAGTATCGAAATGAATGTTTTCCAGCATACTTTTATGTTAATTGAGTGGATCATATTACAATTCAATATGGATGTATATGATTTCTGTGCGTTGTTTACTCATTTCCGGTTCGTGAATTTGTACGTATCCGTGCTCGCTCATCAACGCGTTACACTGAGCGTTTTCCAAGTATAAAAAAACATCATGTGCTGGTCTTAATAACCATTCTTAATTTGATGATGATTGGTCAAACGGCTCCAGTTTCAAATCTAGCATAGATTTTTTTTGAGATTGCCTTTATAAAATAAGTAAAAACTACAAATCAAGCTTCCTATTAAACCTAGACTGATTTTGCTGGGAATCATTATATCACCAATCAGAATAGTAATGAGTGTTTTGTGATAATATCTGGATCCAAGGATGGGATTACATAAAATGACAACTTACTTGTCGCAGCGACAATTTTCTCATTTCAATGTTATTCACGGCCTTCTCGCTGCGACAAGTAAGTTATCATTTTATGTGATCGCATGTGATTTTATTTGACCTTTATTGCGAAGAGAACAGACAGACAGACAGACAGACAAAAACAGAAATTCTAGTAATTACCCTTAAGTGGAGACCCCATATTTCGAAAGGAAAACATTATTTCTTGCACATCTTTTGAAGAAAGAGAAAAACGAACATTTTGGAACTCCAAGTCCAACTAAATATTTTTTTTTCTTAAAAAAATGGCATAATGTGAATCTTGGCAACTCACATGTTGACTTTTCCCTTGAAAAATATCCAGCTCTTCACGGTATAATACCCTGCAAATCGATCCAATAGGTCTGACGAGGCTCCTGGGATGGTGAATGTGAGCTCTGTGGTGTCCGTGATGTAGTTCTCGTCCTGTGATCGGATGGGAAGCATCGAGTAGTTGAGAGTAGCTGGATCCGTGCTGACACTGATGCCACTGATCGGGTCGCTGCCGAGGATGTCGGCAATGAACACCGCGAGTCGAGGCGTAGCTGCCTCGGCATAACCAGTATCACCAAGTATCTGAAACATCATTTCCATTAAGAATGTGTTCAGTTTCCAGCACTGATGCCACTGATCGGGTCGCTGTCGAGGATGTCGGCAATGAACACTGCCTCGGCATTACCAGTATCACCAAGTATCTGAAACATCATTTCCATCAAGAATGTGTTCAGTTTCCAGCACTGAACCCACTGATCGGGTCGCTGCCGAGGATGTCGGCAATGAACACAGCCTCGGCATAACCAGTATCACCAAGTATCTGAAACATCATTTCCATCAAGAATGTGCTCAGTTTCCAGCACTGATGCCACTGATCGGGTCGCCGTCGAGGATGTCGGCAATGAACACTGCCTCGGCATAACCAGTATCACCAAGTATCTGAATCATCATTTCCATCAAGAATGTGCTCAGTTTCCAGCACTGATGCCACTGATCGGGTCGCCGTCGAGGATGTCGGCAATGAACACTGCCTCGGCATAACCAGTATCACCAAGTATCTGAATCATCATTTCCCATCAAGAATGTGTTCAGTTTCCAGCACTGATGCCACTGATCGGGTCGCTGTCGAGGATGTCGGCTATGAACACAGCTAGTCGAGGCGTAGCTGCCTCGGCATAACCAGTATCACAAAGTATCTGAATCATCATTTCCCATCAAGAATGTGTTCAGTTTCCAGCACTGATGCCACTGATCGGGTCGCTGCCGAGGATGTCGGCAATGAACACCGCGAGTCGAGGCGTAGCTGCCTCGGCATAACCAGTATCACCAAGTATCTGAAACATCATTTCCATTAAGAATGTGTTCAGTTTCCAGCACTGATGCCACTGATCGGGTCGCTGCCGAGGATGTCGGCTATGAACACAGCTAGTCGAGGCGTAGCTGCCTCGGCATAACCAGTATCACCAAGTATCTGAAACATCATTTCCATTAAGAATGTGTTCAGTTTCCAGCACTGATGCCACTGATCGGGTCGCTGCCGAGGATGTCGGCTATGAACACAGCTAGTCGAGGCGTAGCTGCCTCGGCATAACCAGTATCACCAAGTATCTGAAACATCATTTCCATTAAGAATGTGTTCAGTTTCCAGCACTGATGCCACTGATCGGGTCGCTGCCGAGGATGTCGGCAATGAACACTGCCTCGGCATAACCAGTATCACCAAGTATCTGAAACATCATTTCCATCAAGAATGTGTTCAGTTTCCAGCACTGAAGCCACTGATCGGGTCGCTGTCGAGGATGTCGGCAATGAACACTGCCTCGGCATAACCAGTATCACCAAGTATCTGAAACATCATTTCCATCAAGAATGTGTTCAGTTTCCAGCATTGAACCCACTGATCGGGTCGCTGCCGAGGATGTCGGCAATGAACACTGCCTCGGCATAACCAGTATCACCAAGTATCTGAAACATCATTTCCATTAAGAATGTGTTCAGTTTCCAGCACTGATGCCACTGATCGGGTCGCTGTCGAGGATGTCGGCAATGAACACTGCCTCGGCATTACCAGTATCACCAAGTATCTGAAACATCATTTCCATCAAGAATGTGTTCAGTTTCAAAGTAATTTTCAACGATTCCCTACATTGACCGGAGGAACGTATATTTCGCGAGGCGCGATATTGCGATATTAATTAAAGTTGTTCTGATAACCCTCTTCTTGTTCAATGTGCACGAGTCATGTAATTTGATTTTCAAATATGTAAGAATTTATTCGCGAAATAAAACGAAATTGAAGAAAAATCAACAATATAAACGAAATAGGTAAATTTACTGCGAAATAAAGTCGAAATCGCGCCATATTTTCCAAAATAACATTATAAATGCAACAAGAAAAAATAGCCTTTGCTTTCATTCATCAATCATCAGAGGCGTACATACAATAGTCTAGCTAATGTTTCAATATTATTATTAAACCTCCATCTGACATGACTATGTAGATTTTAAATTGCATTTAGTACATTATACACTCAATGCAATTAGTATCCTCTTTTATTAACTTGGACCTATCCTTCCTTATACACCGCAGTGACGTATATTTATAGGCCCAATACCTACACTTTTTACTTTTCAGGGCTGTGGTAACAAAATAGAGGGTTATTTGAATAACACCGCCATAACGCGATATTTCTTTTTTTTACGAAATTTGTTAAAAAAATAAAACCACTTTCACGGGGCTATCGACGATAGGGCATTGGCCAAACTTTCTCCCGCTTGCCTGGCGTAATCATCGACACAGATAAACTCAAAACTATAACGCGCGAAACATTTTTGAGAGGCATAAGAAGATGTTATCATGTATTAGATGATTATAACATGTTTGAAAATAAGAAGATATCGCAATTTCTAAATCAGACTCCATGTCATTGCGAAACGACACCCTCTCAGTTGTTTCAAGAGAGTCTATGGAAACAGACAAACACAGACAGCTGTCATTATACGATCAAAATATCTAGTGGAGCGGTCGCTCCACCCAGCCAAGTCGTACTGTACACTCACACTCACTCAACATACCGAAAATGCCTAATAAACTGAGGAGCAGACCAAACACTTTTACTGTAAGCAATAACATGGCATTTTCGGCCTACTGGATCTCAAAATTGGGAAATCTCACATTGTTGCGAAATAACTTAATTTCGAGCTATGGCCCCCCTGACAACATATACCAAATTTAGGAACAATACGTGTTGCCGTTTGCGAGCTAGAGGGCCGTGAAAACAGAGAAATTACACCCCTTTTAAAAGCTATCTGATGATGATGATGATTGAGATATCAGGAAACGTTGCTATCACCGCCACAGCCTAAACGGCTGAACGGATCGATATGAAAATTTTAGCACATGTGCACTTTTGGCGTCTGATGATACCTTTGTTCTTATACATTTTTTGTGTCGCCATTTTTAAACCGGAAGTGACGTCATATATCAAAAACGGCTGGACCGATTAGAACGAAATTAGAGCCATTCGATTAAGAAGGTCATCTTTAAGGAATACCAATAGTGGAAAAAGATATGTTTTATAACCTAAACCGGAAATGACGTCATAAAAATGACAAATCTGACTAAAATCATCTCTTATATCAATAACTACATATTCAGAAGGCTTATAATGTTACATAACATTTAAAGATACACATTTTAGGTGGCAGTGATGTCAACCGCCATTTTGAAAACCGGAAGTGATGCCGTAACTCGAGAACGGCTGGACCGATTGGAACGAAACATAAACAGCATAACAGCATAAACACAGTAACAAGCACAACTTTTCTTAGCAACCTAATCACAAAATCTTATTTTTTAAAAGGATTATAATCTTTGGTGCCACAATATGTTACAAGTTGTAATAATACACTGAAAAAAGGAGTGGTATCCCCATGAAAAAACACTCCGTGTAAAAATACCAGCTAAGTCTCTTCAATTAAAAAAAAATAGAAGAAATCTAAAAATTCAGCACTGAAAAGAAGTGATATCAAAAAATTGGCCAAGTCAAAACTTTTCAAAAAATACTTGGCGCATCGTTTTTTTTAGGACATGTGTAGATAAGTACATTTCATTTCCTGCCTACTTCTATACTTATTATATGCACGATGTGCCAAGTATTTTTTGAAAAGTTTTGACTTGGCCAATTTTTTGATATCACTTCTTTTCAGTGCTGAATTTTTAGATTTTTATTTTATTTTTTAATTGAAGAGACTTGGCTGGTATTTTTACACAGAGTGTTTTTTTATGGTCATTATTACACTACAATATCTAATAAATATCCACACTCTCGGTAAATAACGTGGTTTTCTGCTGAATATACAACCCGTCTAATGTCCTGCAACCCCTTCCACCTACACTGCTTACATTAAGACAACATAACTTGAATTTTACAGCTGATAAATTTGATATTTGGCATCACAACAAAACAGCCCTTTTTCGGACACCTGCGGTGGTTGAGAAATATTTACAACTGCAGGCACGCGTCAAAGCACTCGAGTTCGTTTGTGGAATTTGTCAGAGCTTTTCACAGATTGTTATTAGGGTAAATCCGGGATAGATGCCAGGCGTGGGATAGTTGCCCACCTACCAAAAGCTTCTAAAGTGCACTATCGAGCGCAGCTCCGAAAATTTGAATCAATTGGACAAAAATTGAGCTGTCGAAAGAAAATTTAATATATTTGAAAGAGTTTTTTTGGTGTGAAAATGTTTTGCTACCGTTCATAAATTTACATAACTACAGATACATGTTACATATTCTTAAAACTTTATCCTAAATTTATTCTAGTAGAATAAACCTTCCTGAACATTAACCTTTTTAATTTTTTAATTTTGGATAAAAATTTAACGTTTTATTGCATTTTACAAATCAAGGGTAAATATGGGTGAGACGCCCCACCTAGACGGCTTATGGCGTTATATTATGGTTAATTTTCATCCACAAATTTTGCGTAGACTTTTTAGATTCTCTTTAGCTAGATACCTAAATTTGATATTGAAAATAACGTCTGAGTTGCAAAACCCCAAAAAAATACATGTCAATTTTATTTTATTTTTGTCTGGGGCTAAACGTCGCACTGTTCTGCAGCGAGGCTAATGGCGACGGAATTTTTTTATTTTTGAATGCAAATTTATCATGTAAAGCGCTATAAAGGCATCTATCCCACAGTCCTGTGGCCATCTATCCCGCACATTATGGGATAATTGCCCAAAAGTAGACATTTAGAAAATATATTATTTTTTTTCTCTGTCAATTTTTGTTTTAAAAAATGTAAAAAAATGTGGGTATAGATAAAAGATTATTTTTTTATTTTTTTTTATTATTAAATCGCACAACTAATTGAATCACTTATTCAAGTAAGGGCATGAGTCCATGGTAAATAGTTCTGAGATAAATGAAAAAAACTATATAAAACTTTGTAGTTTTTGTTTTTTTTAAATAATGGTATTGATTTAAATAGTAAAAAATATTAGCTTTTAAACCTGTTTGTCAGATTATTTATTTGAACCTTCTAACACCAAAATTTTAGGGTTTTTTTGCTCTGGACTCATGCCCTTACTTGAATACAAGTTCATTTCCCAGAACTGCATATATAATACCGTTCAAAATAATGCTAAATCATATGATTTTGTTCAAATATCATTTATTCAACAAACCAGAAACTTTAAAAGGAAGTAATATGAATATGTTACTGAAATGAGTCATATTATGGCTTGTTGATGAAAAATAAAAGAGCCTTTTAAACTGGCACCCCAGTTTAAACTGGCACCAGCACTGAGTTAGATTATTTATTTCCATCCCGTGTGGGATACGGACTGATGCTCTTTCTTCAGAATACGCGCGTCTTTCATCAATAATGCTATTCCCACACTAAAGTTGATTTCGTAATTTTGTGGACTGATGCACTTACTTGAATAACTGATTCAATTTGAAAGTTACATCAATTCTTTAAAAATGTAGGCATATATCCCGGACTAAGCCTATTTGTTGAACACTTACCGTCAAGTTTCCAAGGAGACCATATGACTGGATGGGTATAGCGACGTATGCAACCGCACCGTCTGTAATGATCGGGGCCATCTGTATGATTCTGTAATGATCGGGGCCATCTGTATGATTCTGTCCCACATACCGATCACTGTTGATAGCGAAGAGGTATTCGTCATGGATGTTCCGTACACATACTGACTGCCTAGAGCCTGTCAGCAAGAACAAAAACAAAATTATAGCCCAGTATTGCAAAAAAAAGGGATGAAGCCACCACTAATTGCAACGGAAGGTTTCAATCAGTGTTGTGACTTATCTTGATAATTATTTTTTATCTATTATCTTATCTAGATAATTAAATAATTGGTTATCTTTATCTTAATCTAGATACAAATATTGTTTCTTTGGCACTTATCTAGATAAAAAAATATAAAATATAAAATTCAAAAAGCATAATGTGTATGAACATGCACGAACCGCATGTCAGATGATATGTTTGAAAAAGGAAAATCATCTCCATTATGTCGCATTCGTTGGCTTGTTTTGAAGGCCCTATTTTTAAAAAACTCGAGTTCCGAATTTAGAATTTTAAAATAATTATAGGGAACAGTAGTTTAGTAAAAAAAACTATCTATTACAATTATCTATAGATAAATATTTTGTAGATCTATCTATTATCTAGATGATTTCTTGGCAATTTATCTGTTATCTTATCTACATAAATTTTTGGCAGGTTATCTTTATCTTTATCTAGATAAAAATAAAATTATCTAATCACAACACTGGTTTCAATAGATGAATCGATTTAGAAAAATGCCCTCTACAACATATCGGTGTATACAACAAATCAACCAAAATCGGTGCACCGGAAGTACTTTTTAATCACTTTTTAAGTTAATATCCCATGTTAATTCCTTCTTGCAAAAAAACACTTTTTTCATGTAACTCCGATTTTGACGAAACTTGGCAGTATTGTTCACCATCCTAAATGAACAGAAATAGCTCTCTGAGCGTTTTCCTCTAAATCTCATCGTTAGGGAAATAAACATGTTTTATGTTGTCCCAAATTTGAACAAAAAACTTATTTTCTGATAGATAGTTGGACATTCTATTAGGGAAAAAAATAAAAACAATACTAAACGTGTGCTATTTTAAAAGTTATAAACCAAAAACGAAATGATTTCCCTATCAATCTCATCAATCTCAGATCAATCTCAATTTTGATCAATCTCAGAAAGCAATAAATTGAAACCTCGCTATGTGACAGGAGCTTCAAGTTAAATGACATTTTACGATTTTTTAATACTTAAATATAGTTGGAATGTTGGAAAAAGTAATTCATGATGGTAATTTCAAAAAATAAATATTTTGGAATGTTGGATCGGTTGAGCCACGTTAATAATCATGTCATTGCGTTAACTTACAATTGCACTATCGAACATATCTTGGTACAAATTGTTCTGTTTGACTAGTTTTAAATAATTAAGGTCCACATGATCAGCGTGAAGGTTGCAAGGGTCATAACGCCACATAGTAACTTCTGACCAAACAGACATGTGCTCGTTCCAGTAGCATTCCCGTGCAGCTGTGAGGTCATCAACCACAGCAGTAGCAACAACACCTAGAACAAACAGATGTGTCAACACCCACAACAACGGCTGGCGTATTAGCCCAGTGATTTAAAGCAAAGAAAGAGCTGAACCCAGCACTGAATCGATTCAGCAGATGAATCGATTCAGAAAAATGCCTTCTACAACATATCCAAAAGAAGATTTTAATCACTTTTTAAGTTAATTTCCCATGTTAATTCCATCTTCAAAAAAATCATGAAACGTCGATTTTGACAAAACACGGCAGTATTGTTCACTATTTTAAATGAACAAAAATAGCTCTCTTAACGTTTTCCTCTAAATCTCATCGTTTGGGAAATATGGTTCATTGAAAAGTAATATTTTAGTCAGGTTTCGACGATAGTCATACTTTGAGTTTAATTTGACGATTTGCAAGGTCCATATTGACCAAACGATGAGATTTAGAGGAAAACGCTAAGAAAGCTATTGGGGTTCATTTAGGATGGTGAACAATTCTGCCAAGTTTCGTCCAAATCGGAGTAACCTGCATTTTTTTTTGGAAGATGGAATTAACATAGGAAATATACTTAAAAGGTGATAAAAAGTACTTCCGGCGCACGAATTTTGAAGGAATTTGGATATGTTGTAGAGGGCATTTTTTTCAATCGATTCATGTATTGAAACCTTCTGTTGCAATTAGTGGTGGGTATAATCACAAAATTACTAGACTATATTGGATACTACGGTTCTCGTAAGTAAACCGTAGTTGAACAACATTGATTGACGATTAGTTGGATGGGTGACCGTTCAAGACTAGCTCGGTAGTTACTGCCGTTGGGCCAGAGATACTTCGGTGTTTAGGGGTTAGTGTGACGACCTCCCTCCACCTTTTATCAGTCTCTCGACAACGCGGGTTGTGGAGGCCCGAGCTGTGAATGTCACACCGTCCTTCGGATAGGACGTTAAGCCGGTGGCCCCCTTTAGTACTAGGCTACATGCCGGTACCGGGTTTCCTCTCCTCCATTCTCTATTTTATATGCTCACTTTTAAAGGATAGACTTAATAATAATCTATTATAGTAACTCCGTATTCTACCCCTCGACGGCTGCCACCTTATCGCGGTGGTGGGGTTTGGGTTGGCCAATGATCCACTGCAGCTAGGCCGGCGAGCATATGCTAAGGGCTACCCATACCGGACAGGTCAGTGGTGAGGCCCAGACTAAGAGCAGCCAGGGTCGACCTACCCATGTCCTTCCCTGAATTTTCGGTCCCCTCGGGCCAGCCTCCCCCCTCGACACAGACTTCCCCCCGAATCGGGTCCCACCAGCTCGATCCCTCCCACCCCATTCTGACCTGCCCTTCCCACCAGTGCTGGACACCCCCGTGCCGGGCCCCTTAGGTCGTCCCTCCCGAATACCCCATTTAATATTCAATAAAGTTAAAAACAAAATCTTAATGTGCGCAAAATGCTCTCGCTGTCGACGCGCCATTAAACAACACTAATCTAATCTATTCTAATCCGTATTCTAAGACGTCGCTGTTTACCTGCCCCAGTGGCCGGCCATGACGTCAGCGTCGTCCCCTCCAGCAGTGAATAGTTGATGCCTGGACACTGTTCGATGACTTGGATGTCGGTGACTCGAGAACCGTCCTTCAGCTTCATGGCGCTGCCGTCGAAGTTCGCGAACTCTCCCATGACGTCGTCGTCGTACATGTAGCTGCTGACGTCGACCTGGACGTGGAGCACTTCCGGTTGTTTCGAGTCGAAGTAGGTCGTCGTGATGTAAGACACGTCGAACTTCATTTGGGTGGCAAGAACTTTCTCCATCTGTAAGAGAAATATCCCAGAAAAAACACTCCGTGTAAAAAAGGCAGCCAAGTCTCTTTACTTTAAAAAAATTCAACACCGAAAAGGAGTGATATCAAAAAAGGAGCCAAGTCAATGACATTTTCCAAATATTTAATCGTATTTTTTAAATAAAAGTATAAACACCGAGAAATACTTTACAAAAGGACTTGGCGCATCGTTTTTTTAAAGACACCATTCTATACTAAAAGTGGAAAGAAATTAAAAGTAGGTACATTTTCCTCTTTTTGTTGGAGCCAGAATATATGAATCAAGCTACTTTTAGTAATGGTTATTTTATAGTTTTGTCAATGGCGATAGAAGAAAGATTTCATGCTGAGAGAGAAAACTTTTATTTAATAAACAAAACACTGTCATCAGACATGACTGCCACTAGGACACAGTATAGTAAAATAATAAATTGAAATTGAGAATAATAAATGACTAATGGCTAATATTATAACTAATATTGATTATAAAGATGATTACGTAAAATGGAAATGGAGCCCTTCAATGATAAAATGCTAATGTGTGATATAAATGATTTACTAAATTTAAATGCCTTGCAAAAATCCTTAAAAAAACTGGTATAGGTAGGTAATATAGGTAGGTAATAGATAGGTAATATAAAGTGGGAAGAATTAAATAACAATTGGAAGTGGGGCTCATACATATTCTTATAGCACTGTTAAAAAGGTGATATTAGAAGGGTATCTTTTCATAATTTGATCTTGACTGAAGGAAATCATGAAAAGTTGTCAAATAATTACTAACTATCTACGGAACACTATTATATATTTTTGAAGTGTCAAGTGTATAAAGTTAAATTTTTTAATATAAATTCAATGTCACGTTACTGTGTACTTTGTGAAATGTATTGTTATAAAACGTGGAGAAATAGAAATTTATTTCATGTTGAGAAGGTATAACGCATTAGACTTAATTATGTTGACCACGAAACAATATTACAAAGATAACTAGATTGTGTATTTATTACAAACATAGGCAACAAGTTTCATCGTGTACAAATACAAATAGAAAATATTTTACATAGGTTTGTACAATATGTAATTGAGAGATGTTTCCCTATTATTCTAAAAATTCTAAATGACGGTTGTACCTATATAAATGAGATATGATTATGAGTAGAAAAATATCTTTAAAAAAACGATGCGCCAAGTCCTTTTGTAAAGTATTTCTCGGTGTTTATACTTTTATTTAAAAAATACGATTAAATAATTGGAAAATGTCATTGACTTGGCTCCTTTTTTGATATCACTCCTTTTCGGTGTTGAATTTTTTTAAAGTAAAGAGACTTGGCTGCCTTTTTTACACGGAGTGTTTTTTCTGGGATATCACTTCTTTTGTTAGTTTATTCATACAGCTTGATGCACATGTCGGAGCAAGGACTAATTTCTTTAAAAAAAATACGCCTCAACCGATTTGGTTACTAAGAAAAGTTTCATTTGGTATAAGATTAAAATGATTATCCAAGAAGAATAGCTAAGTTTCGTTACAATCGATCCAACCGTTTTCGATATATGACGTCACTTCCGGTTTTGAAATAGCGGCCGAAAATAATGTCGTCTTGAATTCATAATTATAAGTCCTACATAATTGCATAATTTGGTTGCAATCGGTACAGCCGTTTTCGATATATGACGCCACTTCCGGTTTTGAAATGGCGGCCGAAAATAATGTCGTCTTGAATTCATAATTGTTAGTCCTAAATATTTCCAAAATTTGGTTGCAATCGGTACAGCCGTTTTCGATATATGACGTCACTTCCGGTTTTAACAATGGCGGCCGAATATAATATTGTATTTAATTCATAATTATTAGTCCTACGTATTTCCAAAATTTGATTGCAATCGGTACAGCCGTTTTCGATATATGACGTCACTTCCGGTTTTAACAATGGCGGCCGAAAATTATGTAGTCTTTATTCATAATTATTAGTCCTACACATTTCCAAAATTTAATTGCAATCGGTACAGCTGTTTTTTTTATATATTACTTCACTTCCGGTTTTAAAAATGGCGGCCGAAAATAATGTCATCCTGAATTCATAATTATTTGTCCTACATAATTACATAATTAGGTTGCAATCTGTACAGCCGTTTTCGATGTATGACGTCACTTCCGGTTTTAACAATGGCGGCCGAAAATAATGTCGTCCAGAATTCATAATTATTAGTCCAACACATTTCTTAAATTTGGTTGCAATCGGTACAGCCGTTTTCGATATATGATGTCACTTCCGGTTTTAACAATGGCGGCCGAAATTGATGTCGTATTTAATTCATAATTATAAGTCCTACATAATTACATAATTTAGTTGCAATCCGTACAGCCGTTTTCGATATATGACGTCACTCCCGGTTTTAACAATGGTGGCCGAAAATAATGTCAACTTGAATTCATAATTATTAGTCCTACACATTTCCAAAATTTGGTTGCAATCGGTAGAGCCGTTTTCGATATATGACGTCACCTCCGGTTTTAAAAATGGCGGCCGAGAACACAGCAACCTTGAATTTATAAATATTTACAGTGTACGATTACTAAATATCTATTTAAAATAAATAAAGTGGTGAATTTAGTGTAATTTTGCATATAAATGACGTAATTTAGCATATTTATGACGTCATTTCCGGTATAGGTAATAAAAAAACAATCTAGTTTTATCTAGTTGATACTTCTTGAATGACCTTCTGAATTTATTAGCGCTAATTTCCGTCAAATCGGTCATGCCGTTTCCAATATATGACGTCACTTCCGGTTTAATTTAGTGGTTCCTCCCGCCATTTCCGGTACCGTTAATTTGTATATTTATTCATCCCAATTGATTTTTCAAATAGATTGCAGAATGAATAGACAGGATCTATTTCAGTTGTAATCGGTACAGGCGTTTTCGATATATGACGTCACTTCCGGTTTCAGGAATGGCGGCCGAGAACACTGCAACCTTGAAATTTAAATTTTTATTGTCTATGTTACAATGTAAGTTCATTTTGTATGTATTTTAAGTATAATTTGTTGAAATTAGATAAATATTGCGTATTTATGACGTCACTTCCGGTTTAGAAAATAAGATTTTTTTTTTATTGATACTTCATAAAGATGACCATCTAAATCGAATAGCGCTAATTTCGTTCCGATCAGTTTAGCTGTTTTCGAGATATGACGTCACTTCCGGTTTCAAAATGACGGCATAAAACCAGTTATAGCAAAAGGCACCTCAGACGCCAAAAGTGCATATGTGGTAAAAATTTCAAATCAATCGGTTCAGCCGTTTAGGCTGTGGCCTGTTTACCGGATTTAAATTCCAGGATATTATTATTATTATTATTATTATTATGAAAACCGCCCTAAAACACGGTTTTCACGGCCCTCTAGCGCGCAAAGGGCGTAACCTATTGTTCCCTAATTTGGTATATGTTGTAGGGTGGGCCATAGCTCGAAATTGAGATATTTTCCAACAATGTGAGATTCCCCAATTTTAAGATCCAGTAGGCCGAAAATGCCACTTTGATGCTTACAGTAAAAGTGGTTTGCTCCAGCCTTTATATGAGAGTGTGCGCGCGCCGTACGACTTGGCTGGCGTGGAGCGACCGCTCCACTAGATACCCAGTGCGATACGAGCGGCGGAGAGTCTCATAGGCTCTGTGCAACGCCTGTGCATTTTTGTTTGTTTTTCCTGCAATATTTTATAGCGTTTTCTACTGAACGCACTGGGTTGCACTGAAAGCGGGTGTCGTTTTCCACTGGGAAATCCAGTGTGCACTGGAGTGGTTTTTCGTTTTCCACTGGCAAAGCTGCACGCTCTTGAGGGCACATTTTAAGCACTGAGAAAATTCTCAGAGCAAGTCATTGCACTCGAATATTCCAAGATGGACGGTTGAAAAATGGTTGCTGTTTATTTCCTATTTGAATCTTCAAACAACTGTGATAGATTAATTGATCAACAATGGATGATCTAAAACGAATTCTGTGAAATTAATTGATATTTTTAGGTTATGTTAGCACTGAAAATATCCTTGTTTTCCACTGGGATTGCTTTTTTTGCCGCACTAGCGCAGAGCATGACGCCATTCAGTGCATGCCAGAGGAAAATGTTATTAGTTTGCAATTTGATAAGTGATGCGACCGTTAATATTCAGTTTCTCCAGATTTTTCGTCAAGTTATTGGTGGTCCATTTTAGTGGTGATTATTACGAATTTTTTTAATTTAATTTCCTGCTGTTGTGTTTACACGAAATGATTTCTTATATATATGAAACATTCTATCGTTCATAAATATGAAGTTCTACGACTGGTTAGATTAGTTATGCAAAACACGCAATCTACATAACTAAAATTGTAAACAAAAATTGAACACCGAAAATATATAGTTTCGTCATATAGTAAATCTTCTAAACATGTAACTTGTAAGAAAAAATTAAACCCTCTCAATAAATTGATGAAAACTGATTACACCAGCTAGTTTTATAGGAAGTTATATTAAGGGCCGGTTTTTGTACCTCTTGCTAAAGTTCTTGATAGCTAGCTACCGATGAAGTTAGCAAGCACCATAATTTTACATTGATTTCATCCTCTAGCTAACACTATCAAGAAGTTGAAAGACGTTTGCTAACGCTATCAATAACTTTATCCGGTAGCTAACTTTAGCAAGATGTACAAAAACTGGCCCTTATTTCTCTTATTTTTCTCCGAGCTTAGCCAAGTGAGCTTAGGTCTTAGCAAAGTAGGCTTGGTTTTGTAAATCTCACCCCCAAATTACCTGTTTAACTTTCGACTTCTTATCGGCTAGTTTAATGGCGACGTCGAACACATTGGCGCTGTTGTTGACAGCCGGCATGGGAGGATAGACAGCCGCATTGACATCAAAACGAGGTGACATCTCACAGAGAGCGCAGCTGAACGTGAAGTTGTCGTCCACGAGCTGCTATTGGCTGGTGCTCGGATTCAAGCTGCCCACAATGCCTTGCTTGGTGTCGGTGGTCAATGTGGCAGTGTAGTTGTCAGTGACCAGCTGGAATACAATGTCGAGACTGTTAGAAGTGTTTGAGATGCGAGATGATACCGAAGGGATTAACATTTTCTTGTCTTCTCGTTTCAATTGATACATCGACTCTACCAGGTCCGTGAATTTGGCCTCCGTCACTCCCCTTGAGCGCAACTAGTGCATGACACTGTGTCTTAAGGCCGGTATTACTAATAGTAGCTACAGTCAGCTGAAACTGCACCTTAGAAAACTCGGTGTTTTACCATTATATACTTAAATTTAATTCCGGAGCTTATTGCCTCAGTTTGCATAAACACTTGTTATACATTGACTGCAGTTTATTTAAGCTATGCCGCAGAATAATAATGGTTATACACCACATTTCCCGAAGTGGAGCTTATAACTTTAAACTGAAGATTGAACTAATGGTAATTTGACCCCTTAGGACCAGTCTTTTAATACTCTGCTAACTTTTAAACAGTTGATTAGGACTGTATAGTCATGGCAACATCCAATGACATTCCTAGAATGACTGATTTAACTTAATAACTTCATATTTTAGCAGAGTATTGAAATACTGGACCAAAAACTGTAAGTACTAAGTTTCAGAATTCGTACGTCACTACTTTCGGAGATAATCTAACAACAACAAAATAAATTGGGGACTGCAATATTTTTCAGTGAAATGATAATCCACTCTCGCCGTTGCTTCATTTGGAAGCAGAAAATGAGAAAAGGTAGTGGGATATTCAGCCCATCCCCCACCCCCCTCAATATTCATGAAAAGATTCTAATGCTAAGTTATTTCAATGAAATAACATCGAAAATAAAGTCAAACTCAACTCTACCCAACGGCTGGTGTGTTGGATACCTCGGTTCTCGTTAGATCACCGAGGTTAAGCAACATTGAGCGCGGTCAGCGGTTGGATGGGTGACCATTCAACTCTGCCTTGCCAGGTTGCTGCCGTTGGGCCAGAGAGACTGGGGTGTTTGGGGGTTAGTGTGACGACCTCCCTCCACCTGTTATCAGTCTCGCGATGGCGCGGGTTGTGGAGGCCCATGCTGTGAATGTCACACCGTCCTTCGGAAGGGACGTTAAGCCGTTGGTCCCCTTGGTCCCCTTGGTATCATTCGTCAGGAGTAGGCTACATGCCGGTACCGAGTTTCCTCTCCTCCCTTCTCTATTAAATTCTCACTAGTGGAGCCTCGGCTCCGTTGATAATATAGGCTTAATAATAATAACTCAACAAGGTCACTGAATTGTCATGGTTGAATTGATAAGACATTGCAATTCCACCTTATCACATAGAGCTATAAAACAGCTCACTGTGACTTGTGACTCAACTACTTCTTATCGTTGCCAACGAGTCAAGTTTCAACTTTTTATAAGAATGTTAAGTATTTTTTTGGGGAACATAATGTGTCCCCAGACCTCAATTCGTTTTTACTAAGATTTTGCGAACAGGTTATTCGCAATTGCGGTGGTACCCGCTATTGTGAAACTTGCTTTCAATTTTCAAAGTTGATACCGATGCTTCTGCTTATCCCGAGCATTTGACACCTTGTGAGCAAAACTCTCAAGTTTCTGCCCGTGTTGACCCAAAACCATTTCTATGTCACTTTCGGTACAGATCTTGGAACATGCATACGATATTCATTGTTATTTTTCAATACATATTCAACCTCTCACGTCTAGATAATATCATCAACAAAGTTGCTTAACTTTAAAAACTAAATTACATTTATATTCATTTATAATGTGAGTGCAAATACCTCTTCTGTCACATTATGCCCATTGATCCAGTACAAGCTCTCCCCAGTCTTCTTCACACCAAGCGGTATAAACTCAACGCCTTTACACAAGTTCTTCTCGTCTTGCGTCAAGTTGATGAACATCTTCTGCAGGATTCTGTATCCAGGAAACATCCTCGCACAGTCATCATCCAGATCAGTCCACGACTTGCCCGCATTCAGCAATCCAGTTGTCTTCAACTGACAGTCCACTGGCAGGTACGCTGGTGCACAGACGTCGCCATTACTGTCTGATACACATGCAGCCACGCAGAGAACAATCTTGAACCACATTCCAGGATCAGCGTCACTTCTTATAGTGAACAATCAAAACATCGCAGAATCGTCATGACAAGTATCAGAGTGAAAACAATTTGTCGTTCTACTTCTGCGACATATCCACCAGTGCCACGAATAAATGCACTAACAAAGTAATAGGGTTTTGTTCGGCAGTGTTGCCTTATCAAATACCTAGGTTAGTATATTTTGTTACCACTTTCGCCGAAAATGATTGTGAGGGTAATTGGTTTTCATGCGATATGAGTACTAGAAATTAAAGTTATTATACCTGATTAATGTAGAATGTCTGTCTGTCTGTATATTATGTATGTTCTTCATACTCCTACACCCTTAGGCGCGTTGGAAGGGGGGAGGGGATGGAAGGACCCCCTCTCTATGTTCTTATACATTTATGTGTCAAGATAAAAATATGCTTTAAAAAAATAAAAAGCGCTTAGGTAAATCGTGTAGAAATACACCAAATTCATGCCTGAAATTCGGGGCTATGCGCTCCGGACCCGCATTTCATTGTTAACACTAAGCATTTGGTGATACTTGAAATAGTAATAAAGTAGCCATAACCTAAACAATTTCATGCATGATCATAACACAACACAATACATATCTATTACAGACTGCTCAAAGAATGTTGATTCCATAAGAAAAATCCCATGTGAACTAATAATTGTTGGCACTTTTGCACTTATCAATTATCCATTGACATGACAAGATGAATTGATGGTATTTTTTCATATTCTGACCGTTGTAGACCGCTGTAGTCCCATTACGTTTGCAATGAATAATGATATCGCTGCTGATGAGTGACTGTGTCGGATGCTCATTGTGCATGTCATGGAATGTGGTGTTGAGGTTCCCACGCATGCTGATCACCTGCACTATATAAAGCAGCAAGGACTTGCGCACGAGACAGTACAGGATCTTCTACAACCATGAGCTCTCTCAGCGCCATCTTCCTTGCAGTCTGCGCACTCAACTACTTCTCTCAAGCGGTGAGACTCTTAAGGATGAACCCAAGGAAGGTCTATTCTACTAGGTATGCTCATCAGCGATTATGCCCGAGGCTCTAGCGACGTCATCGGCGGTTATCTATGGTCCAGTAGAAGTGAATTATTCAGTTAATTATATCAGTTGGCCATGTAAAGAAACGCAGGGTGAACAGTTGACCGATAATTGTGCATAGATCACTGCCGATGACGTCGCTAGAGCCTCGGGATATAATCGCTGATGAGCATACCTTGTAGAATAGTCCTTCCTTGGGATGAATCCCTTGGGATGAATCCCTTGGGATAACCAACGCTTAACGAATGTTTAAACTTTAAATCATAGTTTTATCATGTAATGTGGAGACAAATAAGTTATGAGATAATGAAGAATTTTATAACAAAGTTTCCATTAAATATTTTTGTTAAGAAAACAGCAGTGGTTTTGACTAGATCAGTTGTCCCATGCCAAGATTTTCATACATTTAAATGTCATTATCTCAGAAATTAAGTCGATGACGAGAGTAATTTACGTTTGCAATGCATTCAATATTAGTCGAAGAATATATCAATAGTTTTCTGTTTGTTGGTGCGGATTACAAATAAATTTGAATAATGTAGGAAACTATTTCGTTCCCCCACAAGAGCCATGTAAAAATCTCATGTTTGGTAAACTTTTTACATAAAAGTTAGGTCGGTAAGTTATACATCTTTTGATCTTATATTGTAGCTAATTCTATTAGAAACAAAATCAAATTGTTTGGGAATAATTGTTTGTATATGAGCTGGTGGCGCCGGTTCATCCTTAAGACGGCGTGGTAGTGAGTTTGACCTTGAAGAGTATTTTAATTGATTTTTATCAATATCTTTTTCCAGTGTAATTGTTAACAAAATAGGGCTATGGACGTGAATTCAGAACAGTTCAATGAAAATAATTCCATAGCTTGTAATGGTTTATTTGATTTACTTTGTCCTACAGGTGTTTAGAACCCGAAAATTTAGTAATTTTCGGGTTCTAAACACCTGTTGGACACAATAAAACTAATAGCTTATTCCACAATATGAAATTATTTTCATTAAACTGTTCTGAATTCACGTCCATAGCCCTATTTTGTTAACAATTACACTGGAAAAAGATATTGATAAAAATCGATTGAAAAACTCGTCAAGGTCAAACTCACTACCACGCCGTCTTAAGTCAAATCTTTCCTAGCAGCCAAGGTACTTGAGGTCACTCCTTTTACAAACCGTTTACGATTCTATAGTTTAATTGATAAACATGACCGCAATGGTTACTCCTTCAAAATATGTATTAAGCTCTAGTTTTGCGTGTAAAAGACTATTCTTTCTTTGCTAGCCGCCAATAAATGTCATTTTAAAAGTTTCCCCCGATTTATCAACATTTTCACGGACAGGACACGAAGCACAGTAAAAAATTCAAGTAATATTCAATCAGTTTGCTTAATTAAGTTTCAATTCTCTCAAAGATACATCCACTTATGAACATTTTATTTGCATACCATTCTTAATTTTCATTAACAGCTGAGCGCTAGAATCACATTAATTTATTAAGAAGAATGTTTATTTAGAATAAAAAATATCCATTCATTTCAATAAGCTGGGTGATTATCAGTAAATAAAGCATGACACAACATCCCATCTTCTCCCACCAGCATCCGTGTATTGCAGATCATAGCAGTGGTAGTTCCCAGGATCCTATGTAATTAGTTACATATTTCTAATTACCGTGGGAAACTTCGGTTGACAAATCAACGTGGTTCTTTTACTGAGCGATGGAGAAGATTCTATAATTTTTCAACTCTGTAAAAATATATGTAAATAAAATTTGTGTTTAAAAACATAACACTGGACCCTTACCTAATATCGCCGTAATTCAGTAGCACCGTTTTACTGTAGCAAACTTTTGTTTTTAAAGTTTTATCCATAAGAATTAACATTGTCGCCATACACGGGGCTATACTGAAATATTGGCGATATTAGGTAAGGGTCCTGCTGAATTGTATCCAGTGATACCAAATAATGGTAAAATATAATTTCAATACATTCATTTAAAAAAATGTAGTTTCTATAGTATATATAAAATAGTTTATATATAAAATACCAACTGCAAATGGAAAATATTTGTTAACTGTGGGATTCGAACCCACGTCCCTGAATTTGCGGTAGAAACTCTAACCAAAGCTAAGCTGGAATTCAAATCTGCAGAAACAACCCCCAGGACACTTATTTCTTAAGGTGGCGAGATGACTTCTCTCAATTGTCTACAAAGTTTTGAAACTTTCAATATTCATTTTTTTTTATCATCCTCAAATATAACGAAAAATTAGATATGGGGTACCTGAATAAAATTCTGAGATTTTCACAGTTGAAATTTCACTTCTGTCCTATTCTTGAACATTGGAAGGGGTATAAAAGGGGTAGTTTATTTTTTGCCCCTTTTTCCCAATTAATTGCTTTCAGCAATTCCACATAGACAGCGAAACTAATATAGTGGGATAATGGCCCATAAGCGCAATACAAATATATTGTCAAAGATAAAACATATTGACTGATAAAATTTATTATATTTTTATGATAAACATTACTTTAATGATTTCTACATTCATTATATCCAAAAAAAAATTTCAAAATTTCCAAATTCGAAGTAATCACTTGTCATATTTTATCGAGGTCATTGTTTTCATAAAAATCATCCAGCCCACTTAAAATTTCCATTAATACATTTTTTATTCAATTAATTTATTTTAAATATGAGTATTTTAAGAAAATTGTTTTTTAATGTATGGGGGAGACTGCCCTTAACCCCCCCCCCCCCCCCCCTTTCTACGCGCCTGCATATATCTGTGTGTTTTAGGGAGAAATACGACTATTGGTGAAAGCATTGTACGACTGTAAGGAATATCATCTCTTTGAGAATCGCAACCTGCGCATTCGTGCTCTCAGTGGAGGCTTGAAGACCTTAGCGGCGTGTCAAATAGTCGTTCATGAGGACTTTACTTTCGGTGAAGTAAGTGCAATAAAAATAACAGTCGAGTTTCTAAAACTGAAAATAATTAAATACAATTTCAATGTTAACATTTTAAATGGTGATTAAACATTTAGTAAGTATTTGCGGTATTTGTTTTTGTGTAGTATTTGTAAACATACAAATTTAAATTATTTTATTAAAAAACATGGCATAATTTTTTACTAACGTATGGTATATAGGATTGTACTAAATCTTATGTTATTACATTTGTTTATCTTTTTTATTAGTAAGTTTAATTATATTTAACATGTATTGTAAAAGTTCATTGCTGTGGTTACTGTCTGTAAAATACCTCAGTGTAACGCGTTGATGAGGAGCACCAATACGCGCAACAACTCAAACCGAACACAGTCCAAAATACTCTTAAGCTGCTTTCACACTACACTATTTCCCCGGGTTGAAACCTCAGTCCGACCCGAGTCAAGAAATAAAGCGTGTTTACACCTGATCGCCCCGGGTCCAGCCCGCGGAAACTAAAACCCCAGTCCATCCCTGTATTTCAACCCGGGCGAGTTTGACTCGAGGCGAAACTGGTTACATTTCATCCACGTGAGCTCTGTAATATTATCATTTTACTTGAAACACAAAATAATGGAAATGTTTGCATGATACTTCAATAATAAATGAACTAACTTATTAAATTATTACATTTATTATCCAAAGCTTTAACAAACTGTGCCGATCATTGCTACATTTTGATTTTGACAGAGGCATTTAACGTTTGAAAAAGAAAAAACAAAGTATTCTTACGGTATCCACTGCCTCCTTGATTGGTTTTGTTCAATGACAAAAGCTGTAAATACATCGTAGTGTCATGTAGTGTTAACACATTCAATTTTTTGACCCCGGTCAAGCCCTGGGTCCAGACCCGAGTCGTAAACCCGTGGGTTTGACCCTGGGATTAAGTGGTGTAGTGTGAAAGCAGCTTTACTTCATTGCAACTTTCTATCTTTACAATATGAATCGCACCCAACATGATCGTACCGCAAATATGCAAATTTTCGATCAAACTCTTTTTATCAGCGTTTTAAAAAACATAACATGTCAATAAGTCTGTAATTACTTGACTTATTGTGCATTATATGTGCAGAATGGACCAATGGAGATGGGAGGAGTCAATGTAGCATAATAGTTCTCTTTACTCACACTAGAGCAGCACCGTCCATAAAGTGGGAGAGGGAGCCAATCAAACGTGTGGGGGAAAGACAGTTGAATTTCAAAATGTATCCATTTGCTATTTGATTACTATTGATTACTGTGCTGTCACAGAATTCTTGACGGTCACGGCCCACATCCTTCTGTCACGGCCCACAACGCTCAGAGTTGTGTAAAATTTCAGCTCGATCGAAGAATACCGGCAGTAACCGGCAGCAACAGAAAAAAATCACAAAAATCAGATGTCCGTGCCAAAAGAGTCAAAAAGAGACACTCGTTTCGCTTGCGAAATTATTTTTAATTTGCCATATTTTGGTCGAAAAACTTCCTCCTGCAATAATAAATGCAATAGCAAATGGTTCAGTAGAACAAATGCGTTTATTTAAACTCTTCGTTACGTTAGGACATTTCACAAGTTCTTTTATTTTTATCTCTATTACAATATTTTTCAAGGTCATGTTCCTTTTCCTCGGAAGCCATTGCAGATAAAGTTATGAAATTGTAATTTATTGTTAACTAAATGTATTTGTACCACATGTGGGAAAAGTACTTAATGAGAAATTGGTACATACAGCTACGTAAATTTAAGATAAGAAAATATAAGATACATCTAATTTGACAATTTTGACAATTTGACAAATGAATACCAACATCATCATTGTACAAAATGGCGGGGTTCGTATAAACATTGTACGGTCTTCCACCCAAACCATGTTGTATCTAAGGAGTTGATTTTTCCACAGCTGTACATCACAGCTTTGCGGGGAGGAGTGATGCTGGGGCACATTAGAATAGACATGTGCAAGGCCATCAGAGAACGAGATCCCAACTACGAGCTATTCTTTGCTTCCGGACAAGTGCCTCGAAAGTGTTCCTTTAAGAAGGTAAGACAGCATTCAAAGCAGAATAGGGAAGTTTCCTTAAAATTAGATTTCAGAATAATAGTTATTTTATGAAAGTTAAGTTATTGTTGAACTCAGATATGGTATTATTTTTGTTGTGAGATGAATATTTACAAAGATTGATAATATATTTCTTACAATTTTAAAACAGGAAAATTGACAATGACATCACAATCCTGTATATTGCCATAGCAACAAAGGAATCACCATGGTAACACATTGTTGGAGGCTTGGAAATGACATCACGTTCCTGATTCTAGGAACATGCCGTTTTTCCCGCCAAAATATCCAATGACATTTGAATTTGATTTTTACGAATAAAAATTTTAAATTTCGCTGATGATAAGTGTGTTTGTCATTGTTATTTATGTTGATATTTACAAATTAACTGGAATCCTAGCGCTATGACAAGACCCAGTGGAGATCAAGGCCCTCTTATAATAATCAGTAGTTTTAAATCTAGCGCACAATTGATCAATCATCGTTTGTAAAGTAATAGCTAGGATGATGGCTGGGTGGATACGAATCCCGGAAAAAAACCCCTGGAAAAAAACCCCGGAAAAAATACCCCTGGAAAAAAGACCCCTGGAAATAAAACCCCCGGAAATAAAATCCCCGCCTAAACATTGACCGCGGACCAATTTCAACAACTTGACACTTTAGTGTACACATGTTTTTTTTTTTTTTTCTTTTATTTTTTATTTTTTTATTTATTTAATGTTACGTGTTTTTTTTTCCAAGTGTACACTGATTTTTTTAGTTGTTCACCCCTCGGTACAAACTATAAATATAGGTTTTGAAAGAAGGCTTTTGAAAGCGGCGGTGCAAGCTTAAAGTTTCCATCCATGTACCACGTCGAGGCATCTTGAAGATGTGACAGTCCTTCCTCGGTCGAGAAGAGAATTATGCGCTATTCGGCTTCTGGCCCATTGTCGTAGAGCAAGAAACGTTTCGGCTCTGGACCTCCAGTCAATTTCCATTCATCTTAAAAAAGATTGAACCCAATTACAACGGTTCCGTAACTACTATTTATACTATCACTTTATCTCTATTTATGTATCTATCTATCCGCAAAACGATTAAAAATTAATACAGATGCTAAATGTGTTGAAGTCTTACCTGCAACAGTGAAAGACTGCAGGCAGTATTTCTCGGAATCAGTGTGCTAACCAGAATACAACACTAATACAAGCCTGATAATATTACAGCGGGGGTTTTATTTCCGGGGGTTTTATTTCTAGGGGTATATTTTCCGGGGGTATTTTTTCCGGGGTTTTTTTCCGGGGGAAAAACCGGTGGACACGCAACTCATGACGTCACCCACGCTAACTGAAGCAGTAGGCATTTTACAACGTGTGAAAGGGGGGCGACGGAAATGTTTGAGTTTGCATCGTCAGGAAATACTGTAAAGATATGTGTGTAGCATCATTGTCTTCCTTATATTTCGGAGCATGGGCATTCCATTTTTTGATATCACTACTTTTCAGTGCTGAATTTTTAGATTTCTTCTTTTTTTTTTTAAAGAAGAAATCTTAGAAGATTTTTTATAGTTGAAAGACTTGGCTGGTATTTTTATACGGAGTGTTTTTTTATGGGGATTTGGTTATACAGGGTGGGTGGTAGGACGTTTTGCCGACGGACGTTTTGCCGACGGACATTTTGCCGAAAACTCGTCGACCGAGGACATTTTGCCGCCAGCATTTCTCGTTTCCGGACATTTTGCCGAAAATTGAATTGTGATATTATGTTATGAATATCACAATGGGATTCGATATTTTTGTAAAACAAAAATATGAAATTCATGCGATTTGAAAGCAAATTTAATTATTTAAATGATTTATGAATTAACAAAAATACAAAATACAAAAAATTAAATAAGTAAAATCATTTTAAAAAATAAGAAAAAATAGTATTAGAAAAACCATGTGAAAATAAAAACTCTATAGAAAAATAAAATGAGGAGAGGGAAGGAAGTTTGAGAAAAACCTGGATTTTAACCTGGGTTTAAGGTAAACAATGGTACTTTGAAAAACATGTCAACGTCGACCAGGATGCATTGATGCCGGTGAGCCGGAAATCCTGGTGGAATGTCGCAGCCAGGCAGGTGCAAATCTGGAAGCCCGAATCGCTTGCATATTAGTCCAGCTGCTAAGTGCCATTTTACGTCGTAATTCAGGGCTTAGTGATAAAAACGTGGATTTTGGATTGTGATGAAGTGAAATAAAAACAAGTATTCGATTTTACTCAAGGGGGGATCTTATAACTATAACCCCGTTCGGGGGTGGCATGGGTTCAAAGTTTTGGGGATGATTTAATATAAATACTAATTCAAATGAATTGTACAAATATAAAATGTCAATTAACATGCGAAAAATTTTAAACAGTTTTAAATAATATAATATACAACATTTGATATTGCACAAAATGTGTATAGGGGGACAGTAAAATTTCACCCTATCCGTCGCCCCTTCTCTTCTCCCTCTCTTTTTATTTTCCTATCGAGTTTGTCAAGCGAGCGTAGCGAGCGACTCCACTTGAAACTTATGGCTCGAATCTCTGTTTTCTTTTTTATCTGTCTGTCTGTGTATTTCGCATTACATTTTAAACGAAGTCATGGATCTGGCCAATTTTTTTCACAAAAGATTCATTACTATCCACTGCAGAAACCTAATGATTTTCAGCAAAATCGATCCATTAATTTCATCGGAAACTTGATTTGTAGTTAGTAGTAAGTACTTGGCTTGGCAATATGAAAGAAACGTCAACTCTGTGTGCCAATAAAACTGGAATTGATTGACCGATCATCACCAAATTTTGCAATGCCATTGGCACCAGCATTATAAGTGTATTTTGACAAACCTTTAATGAACTTTAAGAGTAATATACATTTTACTGACATTTGTATGCTTAATTTGTAATTGCCTGTAGCTATACACGACCGTTTGACCAAACAAATAGTCTTCTGTAAATCTGATTAAACTCATATTTTGCATGATCATTAAGACCAACATTATCTCTTATTTTACAAATTTTCAGCCCAATCAGTCAAGAACACAATGCACTTATTGACATTTTTGATAACTGTCAGAAATGACATATCAAATGAATGTTTCCACTGCCAAATGGATCTGATTTGCTTTATGTAGGAAACAAAGTGTATAGATTGCTGTTCTAAAGTTTCAATATTTCAATATTTCAATAGGCCATTTAAAGCCCCATTTACACGGTGCAATTTCTTGAACAACTTCTGTGCCACAGTGGTTCTGCTCGTGCGCAGTGTCACTTTTGAGATGAAAAAGTGACTCTGCACATGTGCAGAACTTTTGTGGCACAGAAGTTGTTAACGCATGCGTAGATCCCTATTTTTGGTGTCGTGACGTCACTCCACCCACAGCATTCTCGAAAACACGTTCATTTTTAACATACACACCAAATAGACACTACACACTAGACGGCTGTGGACCTGTCAGTTTTTTAATCATGCGCACTGACTTTCTTAAATGACCTATTCAATGTGGATGTATATATGTTTCTGTGCGTTTGGTACGGAATACCTGTTGAAGAATTTACACGTACGTATACCAGTGCTCGCTCATCAACGCGTTACACTGAGCGTTTTCCTAGTAAAAAAAAATCACTTAGTAAAAATAATTTTACATAATTTTTACCATGAATAGGTTGATGCATTATCGATTTCATTTAATAAATTTGCATTCACATCGCAGGAATTTCATGTTTTGAAAACATATTTCCACAAATCAATTTTCAATTTTCGGCAAAATGTCCGGAAACGAGAAATGATGTCGGCAATATGTCCTAGGCTTTCGGCAAAATGTCCTCGGTCAACGAGATTTCGGCAAAATGTCCGTCGGCAAAACGTCCGTCGGCAAGATATCCGTTCACCACAGGGTGAGGTCCATTATAGGAACGAGTTGGGCGATGACGTCACCATAGGATTTACGGGTTAAATCAAACTTGCCGCGTCAACAAACGAGTCAAACCTGTGCCCATAATGCCCAAGCTCAAGAGGTCGGGCGTTGTGATTACTCTATTTTCATTCATTCGACCACGATTCGACTCAAGGTCACGCCTAGGTGATTACGTCACAATGTTAAACAGTATGCACCCACAGAACAGTAGACAGTGGACAAGCTGTAGGTTCACCGATTCGACTGCAATAATCCATGTGTTTTATTTCTCTCCCAAGGGGGATACGTATCCATGGAATGGAACTCTGGATCTGTACCGCGAAGCGATCGGACAAACAAACGCATTTCGAGGTCGGGTCGACTTCCGGTTTACGGCCACGGCAGTTGGTAGGAAGGAGTTGGCTTACTGCACGTACGGATACGGCGATGTCAAGACCCTGTGATAAGAACATACTCCATGGACTATGAAAGAAAAGCGATTCGTTCCCTAGTAAATATTGTATTAATAGTAACCCATATACATGTTCAACATAAAGTTTGTGTCAATCCACTATAAATAAAGTACCTATTTATTTGCTGCATTGATTTTGCATTTTATCATTCCAAGCCTGTGTTTATCTTTCACTCACATCAATATTAAAACAGGAAACAAAATATCTAGATCATTAAGGTGCTGCAAGCGCGAGCGATTTTGCTGCTTTTTGTAGACACTTTTTGCGATACGATTGGAGACGAAATGGGTAGACCAAATTATTTGAAATTTTAATCGTGATTAGATAAAAGACAAACTTAGGGTTATCCCTTGGTAAATTTTTAATTTTTTGTTTCGTTAATTAGTAATAATTAGTTGATTTTTGGTGAAAAATTAGCTATATTTTCTCGTCTCCCTGGGCGCCGTATAAAAAATTTCAAAAATGTGCCAAGGGATAACCCTAAGTTTGTCTTTCATCTAATCATGATTAAAATTTGAGATCAATTGGTTTACGGGTTTGGTCTCCAATCGTATCGCAAATTTCATCGTTTTGCTCGGTTTTGTTGAATAACCGGCGCCAAATTAACGATGCAATAAGCAAAAATTAAAAAGGGCTACTAATATACAATCAGACTGATCATGTGAACATCCTGTAAAAGTTACACTCACTTATGAAACAATTTTTCTCTCTCAATTTTCTAAAACGGCCGAGCGCTAGTATCACCTTAAGCATTTAAAGAGATTTGAGTGATACTAGTGACTAGCAGTGGCCGATGAAACATGGCCAGTGGCGTGCAGAACGTCCAAAACAGTCGGAGCATTTCGGTCTAAATGGACCCACCCACCCCTCCCAGGCACTAGGCTTGAACCTGTCAAGCGATTTCATGTCAGTCTGACTGTGATCCTACAAACCACCTTCAGCACCAACCACCCAGGTCAGGTACCCACCCACCCACCCCCAAAAATACTGGCGCATTTGCGCCAAATTTACAAAGGTCAGAACGCCACTGAACATGGCATTGGCCGAACTACATGCATTGAGAGGGTTGATGGGAAATTATCAAGGAGCGGAGCGAGCGTCTCCACTTGAAACTTATGGCTCGAATCTCTTTTATGTTTCTTTTTCTTTTTATCTGTGCTTTTCTTTTCGCATTAAATTTCAAACAAAGTCACGGAACAAGTAAATTTTTCACAAAACATTCATTACTATCCAGTGCAGTGTGCTAATTATTTCCAGCTAAATCAGGTTATTAGTTTCATCGGAAACTTGATTTGTAGTTTATAGGCTACTTATAGCTTGGCAATGGGCATGGGATGAAAGAAACTCTGTGTGCAAATTAAAACTGGAATCTATTTAGTATAGGTATTTAGTTGTCTATCAACTGCAGAGTCCAATACATTGACCCGAGTCCTGTTATATAATATCATTGTTTTCGGTGGAAAAGAAAATGTTTGCGGAAGATTTGCATTTGTTTTGGATGTTAATCTGTACATAAAAAACAAAATTATGAATACAAAAAAAATAATGAATTGCATACAAAATGTAATAATAATTAAAGAACTTGTGAAAGTCCAAATTAACAGAAGACTTTTAATCAATATCCAGGTTCAACAGCTGAAATAATTTATATCTACAGCATAAGAGGTAAGAGGTTCTGCAAAATATGTATGTATGTAAGACTGCAGCATAAACTGTTATAGAAGAATACGACTAATTCAGGCACCAGAAGAAACCCTTTAAGAGATGTAACAGTCCAATTATCAAGTTGATTTATTAATTATAATAATTACACTGAATTGCTTGAAGCTTAAAATAATTGTATGAAAGAAGATGGAAATCTAAGATTTAGCACGGAATTAGCAGTCACGTTTGCAGTTGAAAACATGGGCGTGCGCAGGAGAAATCATTTAGGGTGGCCAACATGGGCTAAGGAAGGATTAATGACGGGGGGATAGAGTAAGGGGAAAAAATTGCCAATGAGGAAGGGGGGTGTGGGGGCGCACCCCTCACCTTGCCCTACAGGGCGTTTTTTGGTTATTTGACACTTTGAAATCAATTTTGAGACGTTCTGAGGAGCAATTTGGAGGCATATTAAAAATAAATGTTTAGGGGGAAAACCTAGAAATTCATGAAAAAATCGTGTTTTTGAAAGGTGCTTTATAGGCAATGTTTTCCAAAATATTGTGTTTTTGATCAACCTAGTTCTTGATTCCAGTGATTTGAGCGACTCCATTCTGCCCCGCAGGGAGATTTTTTAGTTTAAACCCTTTAAAAACAAAATTTTGACACTTTGAGAAGCAAATTTTATTATTTTTTAGTTGAGGCTGACCCGTTAGGGGGGGGGGGGGAGGGGGCAAGGCCACCCGCCCCCCCCCCATGCGCACGCCTATGGTTGCAAATACAAAGTAGATCTGACTTCTATGTCCTTGGTTTGATGCCCAGCCAGAAGCCGCCCTCTACATTAGTGTTGAAGATGTTCTGCTGGAGATGGAGTGACGTCACAGTCTTGGATACAACCTCGAGACTGAAGCGCCTTAAGATGCTGACCACAGCGATCTTCGTTTCCATCACACCAAAGCGAATGCCTGGAGACAAACAACATTCGTTACAATAATCAGCCCTTTTTGAACGTTTCACAAAAATGTATTTATTTAAAATCACAATATTTCACCTTCTTCGGCCGGATGGACACAACGGACAGACGAGATTTAGAGATCTCAGAGGAGAACAGTCACCCTCCTATCATCCTGACTCTCCTGCCAGAAGCTCATTCGCTTTGAAAAGCAACTCGTTATGTAGAGTCAAGATAATCGTATTTTACACTTAGAGGTTGAACCAGAGTTCGTTACATACTTCAGTGGGCAATATAATTGAGGTTAGTGAAATTGAATGTGCACTCCTTTCTGAATTTTGGAAATTCTGTTCACGTGAGGAAAATTATACTCGCGTGGAACTTGTCACTTAGTTTTTAAATATGTTCTAAAACTGGCTATAAGCCCCGCAGGACGTATTTTTTAAATTTAAACCAGTTAAAAGTGATTATATTGATTTAAATTGCACAAAGTGACGCAAAAAACGCATTGTTGCCCCGCAGGGCATTTCTTCGAATAGACACATTATAAAGTCGATTCTGGGATGCTAATCTACCTCTACTTAAATTACAACAAATTACAGCCTATTTTTGCCCGACAGGGCGTTTTTTTAGAATTAAGATTATTTTTAAAATGTTTCTTGGACACTTAACTAAATTTTGTGTGGTAAATGAGGATCAGCCTGCTCGCCCCCCTTTATACGCGCCTGCGCCAATGCAGCTGTGATAAAATATCTGAAACTTACCTTCAAGAAAATTGACAAAATAATTCCAAGTCCATGTTTGAAAATCCCTCACCCTCCCAAATATTTGCACACACAACATTTTAACAAATAGGTATTTCCAAATACGCATGAAATGTTTGTGTATACTGACATTTTATGCGACGAGTCTGGAAATATTTGTTACATTTATTGAAGGAGTGCCAATAACTTTTGATTACAACGAGAGATTAGTCTGAAATTGCCAAAAACATATATAATTTTTTACCGGATAACATGCAAACAATTTGAATCACTCTTCAAGAAAGGTCATCAGTCCAGCACTGGGATCGTATAACTTTTGTCAACAGTCGATCGACATCTCTAATGGGAGAATATCATTGACACGTCATAGTCGATCGACTACAAAGTCGAGTCAATGCTAATCTCTCATAAGAGTTGTCGATCGTTTGTCGGGCCAAGTCATACGATCGCTGTGCAGGACAGTTTACCATTGTTCACTCTAAATCACAACAAATGGACTGACACCCTTCCATGAATAAGTGATTCAATTACTTACTGACTTTGTAAACGGACTCACCGATACATCCACGAGGACCAACTCCAAAGGGTATGTAAGTGTACGGCCGGATCTTGTGTTTATTCTCATCATTGAACCGATCTGGATCAAACCGGTCGGGATCTTCGAAATATTCCGGATCTCGTTGCAGCGCCATGGCCGGTATAAACACACCGTCTCCCTTCTTGACCGTGATACCGGGCGCCGATCCCGATGCCGGTACCGTGTAGTCCCTGACACACTGCCGATCGAGGAAGGGGAATGGCGGATACATGCGAAGCGTCTCCGAGATTGTTTGGTCGAGGTACTTCATCTTGTGGACAGCGGCGTAAGTGACCTCGCCGCCGTGTTCTGCGAGGACCGCGTCGATCTCCCGGTGGAGGCGATGCTGGACGACGGGGTGCGCGGCGAGGAGGTGCGAGAGGAAGCAGAGGAGGGTGGAGGTCGTGTCGAAACCGGCCAGGTAGAAGGTCACGGCTTGGGCGGCGATGTCTACGTCGGTCAGCTCTAGAATGAAGATAAATGCCTGAGATTTAGAAATAAAGTTTATGCATTCGAAGTAAACATTGGATATTATTATTTAATATCGTCATAACTTTTGTAACACCAATTTACGAATTTTTTTAAAAATAAATATAGCTTAGCTAGATTTTTAGTCGATCTTTGCAATAAAAACCCAACCAATAAACAGGGAAATCTGAATTTCACTATTCTTCTACATTTTCCGCTTGGTAGTTTGGGTGTTTGTGTAGGTCAACAGAAAAATTCGCTACATTCCAAGATTTTGGTCAAGTTTTTTATAAATGTATCTTGGTACAAAATGTATAGTATTATTAATTAAAAACAACAGAGTCAGGCTCCACTAGTGAGAATGTAATAGAGAAGGGAGGAGAGGAAAACCCGGTACCGGTATGTAGCCTACTCCTGACGAAAGAACAAAAGGGGGCCAACGGCTTAACGTCCCATCCGAAGGACGGTGTAACATTCACAGCACGGGCCTCCACAACCCGCGCCGTCGAGAGACTGATAACAGGTGGAGGGAGGTCGTCACACTAATCCCCAAACACCCCAGTTCCTCTGGCCCAACGGCAGCAACTAGCAGGACAGTGCATGGTCCACTAAATCTTCTCCTAGCGGAGAACAGGCGAACCGCCAAATAAGGTCGTTCCATGTGACGCCATTACGGAGCAAAATCCACTGTCTGAGCATGGTCTGAGTAAATAGTACACGCCTGGACTTGTATAAATTAAATTTTGTTAAATAACAATTGAAACTGATATCAATATCAAACAAAAGGCTAGCATCAATTTATACTATTTTGTGGTTATGTCGACTTACTGACGGACACTGCATCTGACAGCTCAGATGTTAGATCAGCTGTCTTGCGCATGCGTGACGTAGTCAATGTCGTTTTGCTCCGCAATTGCGGACACTTTTGTATTTAACATCGTGGAAGTGTGTGCAACGACCTAATTAGCACCGTAGGTGCTGCGCGCTAGTAGTAGCGGAGATTTAGTGGACCTTGGGACAGTGTTGAATGATCACCCATCCAAATACTGACCCCGCTCAATGTTGCTTAACCTCGGTGATCTGACGAGAACCGAGGTATCCAATACACAGGGACTCACTCACGATAGTATGAAGGATTTGCCTCACTAAAAGGTTGGTTCTCGGCGTCTTTCTTCTGCAGCTCTTTCTTCGCCTCCATCAACAGGTGGATCATGTCAGGCCGATAGATGTTCTCCCTTTCTCTCACTCTCATCGTGTCGGTCACAAGAGAGACGAAGAAGTTCACCACGTGGTCAGGCGTGAACGACAAGTCGATCACCTAAAGGAAAACAACCCTCCTCAGATTCTAAATCAGTTATTTAGGTCGGTCATAGAACTCCAACCGGAGAGCAGAGGCAAAGTGTTGCTACTAAAGACAACTTCCACCGCCACATACGATGCACTAGAATGTTGTTTCACAACGTACATCCCTTCCTTAAGGCCGATGCACAATTGACGCAGACGGACGACGCGGACGGATGACGGAGACGGATACAATGTTAAAGTCGTCGTCCGTCGGCGTCCGATTCTGAACAGCCAGAGTGAATATGTCATACCTTAACATCGTATCCGTCTCCGTCGTCCGTCCGCGTCGTCCGTCTGCGTCAATTGTGCATCGGCCTTAAGGAAGGGATGTACGTTGTGAAACAACATTCTAGTGCATCGTATGTGGCGGTGGAAGTTGTCTTTAGTAGCAACACTTTGCCTCTGCTCTCCGGTTGGAGTTCTATGACCGACCTAAATAACTGAGGTTACCGAACTGCATCACCAAATTTTAACGGCAAATATTGGGAACGACCAATTAAATTAGGTGCCATTATAAAATAATTTTATCCGTCGCGTATCAAGTCTATTTGGAGAATATTGTGACCTTGCGGAGAAAGCATGTTGGATTGAAACTTGTGTCCTAAATCTCTGTTCTTTGCCTGTGTCTGATCTTTTTTATTGCAGGTTAATGAGAGTCATCGACTATGCCAATATTTCTCAATCAATGAAATTTATCCATGCTCTTTCCCTATCGATGACAAGCAATATTTCTAGCATTTGGAATCATCGGAATAGTGATATGTATTGATATCGGAAAGAAACTCTGTGGTCAAGGTTCCTAATGCATTTTGACGTATGTGGAATTCTTGTGTCCTGAGGTGGTGCAGAGACCTTTCACATTTTGAAACCGTTTGTGTTTGCATTGCATAAAGCTCGACAAGGTTGAAGTATAATGCCTAGATTTTCAAGTTCTCAACAATAAAAACGTGCCGCTCAAGAACTGTCCTCCAGCACATACCTTGGTGATCGCCGGAAACAACGCGAAGGCCAGCAGCTTGACGGAGGTGAGCCCGCTGAAGTCCGCCGCCATCTTGCCCATGACGTAGAACTCGTTGTCTCTGTGACGCAGCGAGTCGCACTCGACGCCGAACACCGCCGTGGCGATGACGTCACTAGCGTAGCGCGTGTACAAGTCCTTCAGGTCGACCACGAGGACGCCGTCGTGCTCGCCTGGGACAAGGATTCATCGTCAAGGAGGATCATATCCACGTTTAAGGGGTTCAGGGTGCGAATATTTTTTCTGGCAAAGACTTCGTAATATGGAAAAAATATATTTGTATAAAATTCCAGTTTTAAAATTTTTGAGGTGATATAAATGGTTAATCCAACTATATTATGTTTTCAAATGTCATTCACGATAGTTCTGGGATGAAATTGGGGTCGTGAAGACCCTCTAGAGCAAAAAAATCGATTTTTGATTTCGAAATATACTAGGAAAACGCTCTGTGTAACGCGTTGATGAGCGAGCACGGACAGGCGCAACACCTCGAACCGAAATTATGTCTATCGAAAATATCATTAAAAGCCAATAATTCTTGAATTTCGTCAGACTCAAGTATAAAAATCTCAAAATTGTCCTAAAACATTAGTCCCAATAACCATGCAAAGCTTGAACCTTTTGAACCTTTCTGATTAAACTGTTCCTCGTTAATATTCAAAAAATCACAGGATCTCTTAAAAAAAAATAGACCTGGGACCACTCATATGATAAAAGTGTGTGTACTTACACAATATTAGATCGATCTGTTGAATGGTCATATCAGTTTCATACGTTTGAAAGTTTCTACTCTAACTACCTTGGAACTATAAAGAGTCGAAGTAGCCGTGATCAACATTTTCGAGAAATTTGACAGCCAACACGCAAAATACCCGTAAAACGTCAATAACTTTTGGATTGAAACATAGATTAGTCTGAAAATTGTCAAAAATGCAGATAATGTTAGTCCCAATGGCCATGCAAAGTTTTAAGTTGATCGCTCAATCGGTTCTAGTTTAAATTTCAAAAATAACATAAAAGATTTTTTTAAATTTTAACCAATGGGAGGATTTGGCTGAAACTTTGTTAGATTAGGTACAATGTTGGTCGCCATGACTTGTCAAAATTTCAAATTGATCGAAACTACCAATCAAAAGATATTTTTTTAAAAATTTGAACCAATCACATGAGCCCTTTCAAAAACGATCCCAGGGACCGCATAGATTACGTTAGTATATGTGCAAAATTTCAGATCGATTGGTTGTGCCGTTTGACCTGGGCAGTGAACACAAAAAAAAAACAAAAAAACAAAAAAACAAGAAAAAAAACAAACACACAGAGAAAGTGCCGTAAGAGTACCGTGGTGACGCTCGCTACGCTCGCTCAATAATTCATTTGACTGATAGCTGTCAGAACACATTATGTATAAGTCTTTGCCAGAAAATTTCTCGCTTCCAGCGATACATCATAGGAATGATAATTAGTTGTTGAGCGAGCGTAGCGAGCGTCACCACGGTACTCTTATGGCACTTTCTCTGTGTGTTTTTTTTTGTGGTCACAGCCCAGGTCAAACCGCTCAAGCAATCGATCTGAAATTTTGTACACATACTATAACGTAATCTATGAGATCCCTGGGATCGTTTTTGAACGGGCTCCCGTGATTGGTTCAAATTTAAAAAAAATTATCTTTTAATTGGTTGCTTCGATCAATTTGAAATTTAGCAAAAACATTGCAACCAACATTGTACTCAATCATAAAAAGTTTCAGCCAAATCCTCTTATTGGTTTAATTTAAAACCATTTTTCATGTGATTTTTGACATTTAAACTAGAACAGATCCACCATGGAACAGATTGACCGATCAACTTAAATCTTCGCGTGGTCATTGGTGCTAACATTTGAGGTATTTTTGCCAATTTTCAGTCTAATCTGTCGTTATTTTCAAAAGTTTTGTCATTTAAAGGCCGTAATCTTGAAAAATGTATACTAAATTGTCATCCCTGCCTTCTTTAAGCTTCTGCTCCAAGGCAAGGCCTGTAGAGCAGCCAAGCTATCCACAATGTAAAGTAAAATGAAAGCATTTTTGAGCTAGCGCATAAAATCAGATGCAGTACGAAGCTGACAAATCCTCTAATTGGTTTAAGTTTAAATAATATCTTCTGATTGGTCGACAATCAAAATGTTCACATTAAGTTCAAATTTTGCATGGTGATCAAGACCAACCTAATATTCAATTTTACATATTGTAAGCCCAATCAGTCAAGTATTAATTGTAATTTTACGAGTTTAGTATGGGATGTCACAAGAGATTTCTGGAGAAAGTATGTAGGTAAGACTTCACGACACAATGGATCTGTTATTCAGTGGCGGCTTGAACCCATAAAAACATGCGGGGCCAATCTTTTTCTCATACACCCACCACCCACATTTAAAGGGGGTTTGGGGGCGAAGCCCCCAAGAAATTTTTCTCAAGGTCATTCGTTTTGATGCATTGTAACGATTTTAATTGATCCTTTTTGCTGTTATAAAGGCACAGCAAAAAAGTTAATTATTGTGAATTATTTTAGTTTTAGCTACTTTAAAACTGATTTAAATTGATTACACATTAATTGAAGGTAGAAAAACTGTGAAGTAATAATTTAATTCTTAAAGGAATTGTACCCTCACAAATGCCGCGCAGCGAATTTTTTTATTTTGGTTCTAGACGGAATTACAATGAATTTACAGGCAGGTGCGATATTATTGAAGAAAAACAGAGCAGTCAGTAATTTATATTAGAAATTAAATCAAACAAAAAATGCCGCGAAGCGAATTTTTTTGATTTGTCTACATCAGAACGAGTTTAAAATGATTGTACAAGAAGGTAGGTACGACATTTTTGAAAGAAAGCAGGAAAGTCATTCAGGTATAAAAATCACAACATAAAAATGCCGCGCAGCGATTTTGTGGATTTCGTCTGCATTGGAACAGGTACTATAATTTTGAAGGAAAACAGACAAGTTTTTGTTTTTGGCTTCATTAACGGGTTCAAAATGATTTTACAGGTAGGTACTAGATTTTTGAAAGAAAAAAAAAGTCATTAATGAATAGAAAAAACACATAAAAATGCCACGCTACGAAGTTTCTTGTTTTTGGATACCTTAGGATGGGTTTAAAATGATTTTACATTACTCTGTGTTAAAGTGATAAAACTATGCATAAAAAAGCAACGCAGCGAAATTTTTTGTTTTTAGCTACATTAGAGCAGGTTTAAAATGATTTTACAGGTAGTACTATATTTTTGAAAGAAAAATAAAAGTATATAATTAATAAAAAGTAATTACGCATTAAAATGCCGCGCAGCGATTTTTTTTATACCTTATAGCCAGGAAGGGTTTAACAGGATTTTACATTAGCAATAAAATCACGCCTAAAATAGCCGCGGAGCGAAATTTTTAGTTTTTGGTTACATTAGAGCGGATGTAAAATGATTTTACATGTACTATTTTTGAAAGAAAACAAAAAAGAGTCGACAATTAATAAAAAGTGTACATAAAAATGCCGCGCAGCGAATTTTCAGTTTTTTGGCTCTTAGGAGGACGGGCTTAAAATGGCGGGTCCAAGTGGGGTAAGGGAAGTGAAGTGTGCTTAAAGTAAAAAAAATATTTTCAAAATCGTTTTCAACCAATTTTTACCTGATATCACACCAACTGGCGGGTTCAAAGGAATGTCTTCCCAAAAAGGAGGTATCACACTGGGCTGCAACTCGTGGCTGGAACCAAGGTGTATTTCTCACGTAATCGTTCGGCACATGTGCAGAGACCAATTTTAGTCTTTGCACAAGTGCAATTGATAGTTTGGTCCTTACGAGGGTTCCACCTAAGGGTTGCAGCCCATAGTGGCAAGTGTGATACCCCCTTGTTCCTTTTTTTCAAAATACACTAGTATTTTAACCTGCCTGCAGCCTGCATGCATGCATTAGGTATGGCTGTGGCCATGTCGGCCATACCGGGCCCTGATTCTTACAACTGCATTTGATAATCTTATACTTACTGTCCTTTCTGGCTTACGTGAAATCGACAACATTATCACAATAAATAAAGATCCCTATGCTATACTATTTCCACCAACAGGAAACCGGCTTTATAAAGGCGGCAATTTCAATCTAACTACAGCGCGTATTCTGAATTTTTTTCATTTGAACCCACTCAATCGTCTGGAACATGTACAAAGAACTCTATTACTATATTCAATTAATACATATTTACAGCTTTTATTTTATTATAATTCACTTGATGTTTAATACCTTCATCCCACCCACCCACCCACCCACCCACCCACCCACCCAACCACCCGCCTTCTTCCGATCACCCACCCACTCACCACCCTTTTCTACCGGGGCCACGGCCCGGATTGAATATGGTCAAGCCGCCACTGCTGTTATTCATCCAGAGTATTATGGAGATTGAAAAATTGCAGAGAAAATCGTCGTGTGCCGTGTCGTGCATCGTTACTATGGGGATGTTGCATGTTCTGTGCTCACTCATCAACGCGTTACACTGAGCGTTTTCCTAGTATTTATTACATACAAAAGATTAGTAAACCTTATTACATAAACTAGCAAACAATATCTGCCCTTTCCGTATGATTTTTTTATTCGATTTCCCCATCTAACTTATTATGTCGGGTTTGGGTGGGCTCCACCGACCTCTAGGGCCTCTCTGTTTGCCTTATCAAGAGGTATATATCGATTCCTTATCGATACCTTTTCATAGCTTGCACGAACTTCTTTTGTTTTATATCAACAATGCTAAATTATTGAATTTTCCTCCTGAGGACAGACATTACGTTGGCACGTTGACGGATCAGATTATAACTTTATTGAGAAAAATCGATGTCTTTGTGCAAAGTGAGTGATTCCTCTGTGTACTAAAGATCCCAATAAAAAAACACTCCGTGTAAAAATACCAGCCAAGTCTCTTCAACTATAAAAAAAATAGAAGAAATCTAAAAATTCAGCACTGAAAAGGAGTGATATCAAAAAATGGGCCAAGTCAAAACTTAATTTTAAAAACCAAAATATACTTGGCGCATCGTGCATATAGATCGTTTAGAAGTAAAGGCCAGATGTGTAATGTACATAAAATCTATCTACCCTATAATGCCGTAAAAAACAATGCTCTAAGTATATTTTAGTTTTTAAAATTAAGTTTTGACTTGGCCCATTTTTTGGTATCACTCCTTTTCAGTGCTGAATTTTTAGATTTCTTCTATTTTTTTATAGTTGAAGAGACTTGGCTGGTATTTTTACACGGAGTGTTTTTTTATGGGGATATCACTAATTTTTTTAGTTTATTAACACAACTTGTAAGACATATCGGAGCAACAATGAGAATGACTAATTAATTTTAAAAAAATACGCCATTTACGAATTGGTTACTAAGAAAAGTTTTGTTTGGTTCTAAATATAAGCTTAAAGGGATATTCCATGAAGAATTGCGAAAGCATCGTTCCAATCGGTCCAGCCGTTTTCAAGATATGGCATCACTTCCGGATTTCAATATGGCGGCTGAAATAGCTGCCACCTAGAATTTATTTCTATAAATGGTATGTATCATTATAAGCCTTCTGAATAGATATTAATAGGTTTTTATATAACGGAGAAGTGAATTTTCGCAGATTTCGCATAACTATGACGTCATTTCCGGTTTCAGTGATTAGACAACTTTAGTTTCACTATTGATATTTCATATAGAGAACCGTCTGAATCGATTGGTGCTAGTTTCATTCCGATCGGTCTAGCCATTTTCGAGATATGATGTCACTTACGGTTTCAAAATGGCGGCCTCCGGTTGGTTTTATAAAAAGGCACATCAAACGCCAAAAGTGCACATGTGGTAAAAATTTCAGATCGATCGGTGTAGCCGTTTAGGCTGTGGCGGTGATAGCGGTATTTCCTGAAATCTGAATCATCATCTTCATCAGAATCAGAAAGTGGTGTAATTTCACTGTTTTCACGGCCCTCTAGCTCACAAATGGCATAACCTATTGTTCCCAAATTTGGTATATGTTGTCAGGTGGGCCATAGCTCGAAATTAAGATATTTCGCAACAATGTGAGATTTCCCAATTTTGTGATCCAGTAGGCCGAAAATGCCTTGTTATTGCTTACAGTAAAAGTGTTTGGTCTGCTCCTCTGTTTATTAGGCATTTACGGTATGTTGAGTGAGTGTGATTGTACAGTACGACTTGGCTGGGTGAAGCGACCGCTCCACTAGATATCTCCGTAGCCTATTCAATTTCCCAGGTAGCCATTAACTATAAAATATCGTCAAAAAAGCAGAGAATCACAGCTATTCTGAGTGCCATTAAGATGGCGGCATGGCAACAATGAGATGACATCACATGCAACCGATGAATAGTTAACGCATCGTACTATTGTCGCTAATAAATAACTTGTCTCATATCCTGTACGCCTACCTTGGCACTTGTCGTGCAGATGGTTGGCCAGCTGGTCTCCACACTTCTTCACCTGCTGGAACATGAACTTCATCTTGCTGGAGGTGAATGCTGGAGACAGGAGGCCGCGCATCCAGCGCCAGTTTTGTCCTGGATCACATCAAGTTACAACTTTCTTGGCGCGTGACAATTCTCTCATCTCAATGTTATTCACGGTCTCCTCGGTTGAGAAGAGAAGTTGTCCCAGACAAGAAAGTTGTCTTTGACCGCACCCCAATGCTCATACCCCATCTACACGCTCACTTTAACAGAGGACTTTAGACCGTCTAGATGATTAAGCCTCCTCTGATTTAACATGGGTCGTCATTTGAATGTATGTTTAACATACTCTATTAAAGTGAGCGTGTAGAAGGGGTATCAGCCCAATTCTCACCCAAATAGGGAATATGCTAAAGTTTTTTAATGCGGTTAAAATACAATATTTCAAAATAACAACAGATATGTTGGGAATACACACTATTTTTCCTCCCAGAATCATTTAAAATTGTTTGAATTGTAAAATGTGGCATGCGAGGTTTAAACATGCCCCCCCCCACTAACAGAAGTAGTTCCTACACGCCTGACGCTGTAACAATTTACTATTTAACTAAGTGATTCAACAAGCCAGTAAAGGTACGATTTAAAATTTATCGTGAAATCGTATCACGGTAGAGAAGCACATAATACTGAAAAAAGCGTCAGTCCAATTGACCTACACAAAATGTAAATAAATGTAAACTTGCATTTATTCAAGAAAAGAAACGATACCTGTGAACAGATTCACAAAAAGGTATTATCTTATACGTTGAATCTTTGGTATTTTCTTTCTTTAACATGGTGTTTTTGGTATAAAATCAAAAAATAATACGTATTAGCAGATAATACTTTCGTGAATCCAGCCCCTGAACTTCTTCCTCCTCTTACTCCAAACTTGTTTAAATGGACTGACGTATTTTCATTTCTAATCTGATCTCTCTCCCGTGTCTACCTCACGAACCAACGCCATTTTTAAAATGCATGCGTCTTAAAATGATGCTATGTTCTCTGTCAGTTCGATTTTGTAATTTTTGAACTGATGCCCTGTCTTGATCAACTAATCCAATTATACATATCACATAATCACTTCATTTGATCAGTTATGCTTACCTCTGAGTGCCAACAGTTGTCGTCCAAAGAGCAATTTGTCGCCCTCGGGAATGAGCGGGTAGCTGTCCGTAAAATGATCGAAATCTTTGACCGTGATCAATTTGATCACCTCCGGATCTAGCACGTAAACGAACGTTTTGGGAAAGTTAATCAACCCAATTGCCCGATTCCCTTTGTATTTGTTGTAAAAATCTGAAGACAAATCCGATATTGACTTTTTACTCCAAATGAATGGTAGCATGACACCAATGGGGTTGTTCACGCAAAACTATTGTAGATGGCGCTGCTGTTCTAATCGTCCGGGAGAGAGCCAATCAAAATGCATCTAGCGGAATGGAAGGTTTTTAAACCTTGGCGGGAGTTTGATTCAGAGATTTTGGATTCAGAAACCAACCAATCAGAGAGAGGCACCTCCAATGCCGCTAGCGCTGCGAGTGAGAGCAAATGGCAGTGAACAACCCCATTAGAAAGCTGGCACTTGGATGAACCATTTTGCGCCATTTGAACCCTTCAAATGACAATATTCCCAATAAATACACTGATAGGATTACGACTAAAACCAAAGCTGCCCATTGCAAGGCAGATGGATCGAACGCCATTTTGCCAATCCTCAGTAATCTGTAAAGAAAAGTATTGGTGAAGACCATCATATAAAAACGTGTGTGTTTTTCAGTTTTATATTTTCTTACTTTCAATTTACGAGGCACTTTAGTCAGTGCACAAGGCAGACACATGCATGAATAAATTACCCTAGCTTTATCACTTATTATTGTTCTTATCGCTTAAATTTAATCGAGCGTTCAGAATATCATAATTTGTTTCAACAGTTTTTAAACAAAGGTTATTTCGTTTTAAGAAGTCAATGGAAAACAACCAAGAAATTAATGAAAATTAAATTACATGTCGCCTTCCAGTGGAAACTAAAAAACCAATTATTTTAGTAATTGAAATAGAATGAGATAACAAAACACATGAAATGCTCACTTGTGCCCTGAAGGTCAGATGTAGACACTCCAACTACTAAAATGATGACTTGTGTAAACTCTAAGCTGATCTCCTTATGCAGGTTTGGACTTACGGTGCCAACGATGTGTCATATTATCTACGGTCAAGCGATGCATACATGCAAGTTATCAGAAATGTCACGAGCGAAGAGTAATTGCTGTGTAATTAATTGTCCGATATCATTCTCAGCTGATTATGCCGCAAAACTTATATCAAAGACAGTTGCCTGACATGAAGCATATTATTGTCCAGTGGAATTTACCACTCAACTGTTTTCTTGTCCTGACCTAACTCTTATTGACTTAACCGTATCCCATAGTAAATATTTTTTATTACGTATTTTTCTTTGACATCGGAGGTAAATCTATAGCTATACGTTGTATACAAAAGATAAAGAAACAAAATCAATATAGTATTATAACTCAAAATTGTTTTTTTGTGGAGTTGGCTTGTTTACATCTATGCAACTCAGTGCATGTTTACTTTTAAATAGCCGTCGTGTTATGAGTTTAATTAAGTATATAATGTAAACGGATTGACTGGAAAGCTTGCAGCTGGATTATGCCCCCATATGTGTTACGGAATTGCGGTTCGAATTGTTGCAAGTTGTACTTACTCATCAGACCAGGGTGTTCTGAATTGTAAATATTTTGCATTAATTTTATTTGTATCGGCGTGTTAACCTACTGTCATTGGTAAAGTACTAACTAATGTTAGTAACGTAATACCCGACTATAATGATGAATGATTGCAAATGTATTCACTGCTTAGTGCTTATCACCAACACATTAATAAACACAAAGAAGAAGATAATATACCAGGAAACAACTTAATAAAATACAAATATTTGAACAGAAACACTGGTATTGTCAAGAAAAAAAAATAAAAAGAGTCCGCAATATTTCGCCGATGCGTTCGACCGGCTTTGTCAAGCGAGACTGGCGAGTTCCGTTACCACTGCTACCAACACATTACTAGTGTACAATTACCCGGTATTTTACACATTAATTCTTCTACAGCATGACAAGAATAATTGTAAAAGCTTTGTGATTCAGTCAGTCTTTCCCAACAGAAGGGAATACGAAGAATACTCTACAATGGCGTGTACAATGGTTTTGCCTGGACCTTGGATGAAACTGGTAAATAGTTTAGCTTTTTTGGTTTTATATGCCAATGAAGAATAAGCAAAGCCTTTGAATGATAAATTGACTGAGAGTCTGGGAGCCGTTGCAGTTGTGTCGTTTCTTCGGTTGACGCTCCATTGCTGGTTTGTGGTTTTGGTCCTAAAAAGGGCCGTTTGCCAGGACGTTTCGGCGGAGTTAGTTCCGCCATCCTCAGGTGTCGGAGGTCGAATGGTCGAATGATATTTTTGTTTATGTTAAATAACTAGCTGAACATAAGTTATTTTCACAATAATTTCAGTAAAATATCAATATATATTACCGCTTGAATTATTTAGTTGAGAAAGAGCTAGTGTCATTGAAAGTACCTATATTTATGATTAAAAAAAACATCATATATTACCGTTGACTTTCTTTTTTCACTACTGTTTGTCATATTGTTAAATTGTTACAAATAGCCACTCAAATTTACATAAATGATTACCTATTGCTAATTGAACAATTGCACCCATGCCCATTATGTAACATTAGTGTGCTATTTTACTACTAACGGGATTTCTAACTACTATACCAATTATATTGGTTGTAGGGAGACGAAAGCAGACCAGCACTGCGATCGTATAACTTTGTTCGACAAACGATCGACAACTCTTAAGAGATATTAGTATTGACTCGACTTTGTAGTCGATCGACTATGACGTGTCAATGATATTCTCCCAAAAGACTTGTCGATCGACTCTTGACAAAAGTTACACAATTCCCGTACTGGTTTTACTAGAGGACACATTTTAAGCAATCATGGGAGTAAACAGAGGGGGGCAATGGGGGGGGGGGCTTGCCCCCGCCCCCCGGATGTTAGGAATACATAATTTTTGTTGTTCGCACAATCAAGATCAGCTCTGCACCCTAGTGGTGGAGATGTGGTACTAGAGGAAAGGGTTCAACATTCAATTCTCCATAAGGAACCTGTAGACTTTGGATACCTCTACTTCATACACTATTAAACATAGAACCCTGAAAAAAGTAACGAGTATAGAAAAGATTATGCTTTATCGATCTGTCACCTCAGAATTTTTCTCCGAGGTTAAATTGCAGCGTAATAATCATGCAAACATGAAATGCAGCGTAATAATCATGCAAACATGAAATGCAGCAGCCAATCAGAGTACAGGAAATGGTTCAACAGACCAATCAGGCTACAGTATAAGCCGTATTAGCTTCATACGGAAAGTTATTTTATAATTATTTAGACACAATAAATGCATTTCTGAGGTGACAGATCGAAAAAGCATAATCTTTTCTATACTACTTACAATTTTTATGGTTCTATGTTTAATAGTGTATGATGTAGAGGTATCCAAACTCTACAGGTTCCTTATGGATAATTGAATGTTGAACCCTTTCCTCTAGTACCACATCTCTACCACTAGAGTGCAGAACTGCAGATTCCTCTTGTGAGTTGCCGCGCAGCGGCTACTCTCGAAAATGTCATTGCCAGCCTGTATGGCTATAAATGACTGCCAGTTGATTTGAGACAGAGGTGGAGTTGGTGGAGCTCGTGGATAGAGCTAGCGGCGATTATGTTAGGAATGCCAGGTTGTGGACAAACTTGGATGTTTGTTGGTGAAATAAGCGCTCGATCGAGGCTACTTAAGATTATTAATGTGTTGTTATTTGTCCGAGGATTTTCTTTTTCGCGCTCCTGATGTGCGTGGAGGCGGTAAGGAGGATGGTGTTTGGAGTGATGCGACCGGTCTTTTGAACCTATCATGAGAGCTGACTGAGATTGTTGACTGCTCCAGAATGAGACGGTTTTTGGAATGCGGAAGTGATGCGAAGAAAGTTTCGGCAAAGTGGATGAGTGTGGCTGAAATGTAGGGAATGTTCAGCGCATTATGGAGGTCTATAATGCGTGTCGCTCGGGGAGCGCCAGATGCCATTATGAGGGCTTTGTTTTGAAGGACTTGAAGAGTCTGCAGGTTCGTGGTAGAAGTAATACCAGACCAGATCGGCGAGGCGTATGTGAAGGTTGGTTGGATAATGGATTTATAGAGGTGTAATTTTGTGTTCCAGGACATAGATTTGTTCTTTAGAAGCGGATAGAGTGCTGCTAATTTGCCGTTGGCTCTTTTATGGACCTCTCGGATGTGTGCTGTCCAGGTAAGGTGTTTGTCCATAAGAACTCCCAGGTATTTTGCTTCTCTCGTCCAGGGAATGCTGACTCCTCGTAGGATGAGCTCGGGGGCTTCCTGCAGTCCTCTGGTAAACAGGGTCGCTTGCGTCTTGGAGGCGTTGATGTCGATTCGCCACAGATCGTACCATGTTGCGATGCTGTCAAGAGCCGGTTGTAGATAGTGAACTGCCTGAGTAGCTCGCCGTGATTGTGCTAGTATTGCGAGGTCGTCAGCAAACAGCGCTATTGTGACGTGTGGGAAAGTTGTCGGGAGGTCTGAGGTGAATATGTTGAATAGGATTGGGGCAAGACAGGAGCCCTGTGGGACCCCAGCAAGTATGGGGCGAACAGAAGACTGGGAGCTGAGTTTGGTCACAAAGAATGTGCGATTTTTTAGGTAGGATTCTATCAGAAGTACAAGGTAGGGTGGGAATTTGTGCTTTATTAGTTTGAAAAGGAGGCCAGTGTGCCAAACTCGGTCGAAAGCCTTGGCAATGTCCAGAAAGGCGGAGGCGGTGTAAGATTTCTTGTTGAAGCCCTCGGTGATCTTGTTGGTGACTCGGAGGAGTTGATGGATGGTAGAGTGTTCTGAACGGAAGCCAAACTGCTCGTCTGGAAGGATGTTGTTTGAGTCCGTGTGTTCAGTAATTCTGCGCAGGATTACTTTCTCTACTATCTTTGAGAGGAGGGGAAGGAGACTGATGGGTCTGAAACTGGTGGGTTGTCTAGGAGGTTTGCCTGGTTTTAGGAAAAGTATGATTTTTGCCTTTGTCCACTGTTGGGGGAAATGCTGCAGGGTGAGAGTGGCGTTGACGATGGACAGAAGAAGGGAAATCCCTCTTTCAGGTAGCTCCAAAACTTGCGATTTTATGATGTTGTCGTTACCTGGGGCTTTGCCGGCAGGATATTTCTTTACTACGTCGAAAAGCTCACCGGAGGTGCAAGTAGAATTGTCCGGGAGTGGTTGTGGGGCTACGAAATGCTGTTTGTACTGGTGGACGAGTGACTCGATTGCAGGTGTCTTGTGGTTTGGTGGATTCGGGGTGAACTGTTGCTGAAGGGAGTCTGCGAGGATTTCAGCTTTCTCTTCAGGACTGTGCGCTATGTGATGTGGCCCTTGCAGCGGGGGGTCTGGTTCGGGCCGGCGTTGAAGTTTGCGACACATTGACCATACTGTGTGGTCTGAGAAAGCGAGTTTGCCTACTGTGGAGTCCCATGTGGCTCGCCTGTGATCTTGGATGTCTTTTTTCAGTTGTCTCTCAAGTTTGTTGAAGTGTGCTTTGAGGGCTGGTGTGCGGTAGTGTTGATAGTCACGTCGCGCCTTGTTCTTGATGGCTACTGATCTCTTGAGCCCTTGAGGTAGGTCATAGAGTGTTCGACGAGGAGCTGTTGAGATGGGAATAGCCTTGTCTGTTCCCTTTGTGATCGCTTCGGTTAGTAGGGTGACCTGATGTTCGAGGTCGGCTGTGGTGGTGATTGGGGCTTGCTCGGCTGGGAGGAGGTTATGGATTTCCTCTCGATAGCGTTCCCAGTTTGCTTTTTTGAAATTTCTGCTGATGCGGGGGATTGAGGGGATGTAGTGGTTTCCTACCCGGATCAAAATCGGGTTGTGGTCAGATGGAAGGTCTGTTATTGCTTCTAGATCAAATGAACATTGGATGTTGTGCATGACGGCGATGTCGAGGACATCTGGGGTCGCTCGCAGATGGCCACTGTAGTGTGTAGGTTCTCGCGGGCCAGCAACGATGTAATTGTTTCTTCTTGCGTGGCTGTAGAGGGCGTTGCCTCGGGCGTTGTTAACTCGGCTGTTCCAGGTCCTGTGTTTGGCGTTTAGGTCCCCTGTCATGATGGTCGGGACGGGATCGCTGAAGAGGTTGTCCATGTCTTGTGTTTTGAATTTGGTGCTAGGAGAGGAGTAGACTGAGATCAGCCGTGTCGGACCATGGGCTGTTTGAATTATGACGGCGTTGGCTTCCATTGCAGTGAGTTTAGGAAGGCTGTACTCGTGGTGTTTGATCTGGCTGGAGACTAGGATAGCTGTTCCCCCACCACGATGTAGGGCAATGCGGTCGGAGCGGTAGATGCTGTATCCTAGGAGGGCGAGTTTATCAGTGGGAGTTAGGAAGGTTTCGGAAAGAAGAGCAACGTTAACATTGTGTTCCTGGAGAAATATGGCTAGTTCAGGTAGTTTGGCCTTTAGTCCGCCGTTGACATTCCAGGCCGCCAGGGTGATTGTTGGTTGATTAGGGGCCATTGGAGCGTTGTCCACGGACCAGTTCAACCAGAAGTTGGAGTAGGATTTTTACAGTGGGAGGAGTGTCTATTTGCTGTATGGCCTCGGCTATAAGCTCGACTGTAGACCAGATGTCTTTGGGCGGGGTCGGTGGGAGAAAGGGTCGAGGTTGGGCCTGATACGGTTCTGGATGAGGAGGCGGTGTTGGTAGTTGGTGTTGCTCAGCTCTCTGGGGTGGAGTTGTTTGAGCCGAATAGGAAGGATGCGGCTGTGATTGTGCTTCCTGTCTGGTAGCCTGGGCATAGTTGTCATATTGGTGTTGGATGGGTGTAAAGGATGGATGACGGTTCTGTGCATGTGGTGCTGGCGTAGCTGGTGCATACTGTTGACGGCTGAGTGTGGTACCCTCATGAATGTCAATGGCCCGGAGAAATGCCTCGCAGCGGCGATAGCTGGCCGGATGCGCTTCTCCGCAGTTAGAGCACTTGCATGGCACTGTATTTGATTTGGTGCAGTTACGCCCTTCATGTGGTCCTGCGCATTTGAAGCAGACTGCCATATTTTGGCAGAAGGTGCTTGAATGTCCAAATCGTTGGCACTTGAAGCATTGGTTGGGGCCTTGATTTCCTCGATAGCGTTCCACCTTTATACGGCAGTGACAAAGGTGGGTAGTGTCGGTCAACGGGCTTGTGGCTGAGCCTGCCTTCAAGGAGACGAGGAATAGCGGCATCGGAGTTTTTTCTGTGGTGTGTGCTCGTAGCTGTCGAACTGACTCGACCGCGCAGCCTAGTTCTGATAGTTCGGCGGTTATCTCTGCAACATCGCATATTGTTGGGAGTCCGCGAATAATCAGTTTGATGGGTTTGGTGTCTTTGGTCGGGAACGTGTGGAATTGAACAAGTCTGATTTTTAATAATTCGATTAGACTTTTGTAGTCAGGCATTGAATATAGCTGTATGCGGTAGCTGTCCCTCCTAGGTTTAATTTCGAAGGTTCCCTTGCATGACAGCTTTATCGTGTCAATAAGTGGCTTGTACGACGTAACGCCGTATACGATGATTGGTGGAATGTAAATTTTCTTTACAGTAGTCGGAATGATGGGTTCTGTGATCATGGCGGAGTGGGCCGACTCGTCTTCTTCTCCAGATAGAACGTCGAATCTATTTTGAAGCGGAAGGGCAGGCGAAGAATGATCCGAGGTCTTAGTTGTTTTGCGCCTTTTGTTCGGCGCATTTGAAGTGAACCAGCTCGTAGAGGGAGCGTCGTCTTGTCGTGAGTCCATGATGACGTTAGTCTCGTGTCTGATGTCGGAATAAGTGCAGTCGATGGCGAGGGGCTCGGCTGTAGCCTTCAATTTGCTGCCTCTCGGTAGACTGGAGCCGTCCGCTTGACGCCTCTCTAGAGCCGCACCAGTAGCAAGTGCAGAACTGATCTTGGTTGTGCGAATACCCTCTGCGTTGCCGGTGGCAACGGAGACCACCCTTCTGACGAATACGTCATCATTGCATTCTCTGGGCAAGGGTCAATCCTTGCTGGCGTACATCGACGACAAGCTCGTAGGAGTCAGCATTTACAGAGAGATCAACGACGATGAAGTTGACTTGAGAAGAATGATCTACGAAAATGTTGACGAAAAACTGCGAATTGAATGTAAGTTTTGGTGGATCGTCGAGAAGAAAATGGATTTCTTCAGAAGATTTGGAGTCAAGAAAGCTTTCTTCTTGGAATCAATGGCAGTGGATCTTAATGTGAAGAACAGTGGAGTTTCCGTTGCTCTTTTTCACGCGTTCGTTGCTCTTGGCAGGAAGTTGGGTTACGAAGTGATCGGAGTTGATACGTCTAGTTTCTACGCAGCCAGGCGATGTCAGGAGCTGGGAATGAAGAAAGTGTTCGCCATGAAGTTTGAGGATTACAAGGATGAGGATGGGAAGCAGATATTTAACATTCCGGCTCCACACACGGAGTACAGCGTCTGGTACCGGAGTAAATTGTAAAGTTCTATAAGCATTTTTGTAATATTGTCTATTTTATTAATCGAAACAAGTAAGTATTGTACAACAGTCTGTAGTCTCTTTAAATCTAAATGTATAATGTATCTTAATGTAGGTATCTTAAAATAAACTGTTTCTTGTTTAATATACCCAAAAAAAAAATATATATATTATAATAATATTATATTGTATATATAATATTGTGTTATACCTATATTCATACCTTGTTATAAATCCCCAAAAATGAATGGCCATTTACTTTGAAATGTAATTTGATTCCTGGCTGGTTCAATTAATGTACTATAGTGAAAATATCAAGAATTAGAAATAATCTTTGCAAGATTGAAGAGTAGGTGTATCTTACATTCAAAATATTTCAAAAAAGTACATGGTTATAGTACACTCACAAAATACAATATTACCCATTTTCCGATTTTTCTCATTCACGACTCCTAGTGCTATACACTTAAGAGTCTACGATACTTGATGAAATCAATGTTTTATGAAGCACAAAAGGGCGGCCCCTACTTTTTTCTAAGCAGTTTTACCGATTGTCTTCAAATTTTCACAGATTATAGATAAATAATAAATCTGTGCCTCAAGTGAGCCAAAAGTGTTATTTTTTGTTTAGTATTTTCAGGGAAGTGGTGTCAAAAAACATATATATTGCCTATGTTAGCACTTCGTCAAAACTAGAAAAAACATTTTTTTTTTATTTTTTTTGGATCACTAGAGGCACAGATTTACTCTTTATCTCTATGCTGTTAAATTTTGAAAACAATCGGTCAAGCCATTAAGAAAAAAGTAGGGGCCACATTTTTATGGTTTTTTGAGGTTTTCAATATTTGAATTAAAATAACTTACTTAATAACTTAATAACTAACATGCAACACACGGTTAAATGTCACAAATGTCACGTACAACCCAGAGCTAATGCATTTTCGTGCATTTCTAAGATTTTTTTTACATCGAAATCGAAATTTTCTGCGAGTCTTGTCGCCTCTTAAATACACACAACTATTCCTTAAATATAACTAGGCAAAGCGCTCCTGGCCGGGATATGTATATATCTTTAAGAAAAAAGTATATGCATTGCTAATCAATCAATTAATATACACTATACGCCAATTATGTCTTCTCCTCATTTTCTTTATGTAGACGGCACAATTTTTTATTTTTGTTTCTAATGGCGAGGCGCGATCACATATTTTTAAATAACTACTTCAATTTTTTGTTTACAATAGTTCAACTATATTTTAACACAAAAGATTCCTTGAATGTACTGAAGTTTGCAATTTTATATCATTAGAGAATGAGCAAAACTTCAACATGAGAGGTTGGGAACATCATTTCGTAATTATGGTAGATAATTATTATTATCTACCTAATATTATCGAATATCTAGATATTATTGTTTAAATTTTTTTCTGATAGTATTTTCGTATGTGTAGCAGATCTGAAAAACCTCCCTAGACTCGAGGTGCCGCGGCGAAAATAACATCCGCGTGCGGCGGGGTTTTGATTGGTCAATAAAAAAACTCAAAACGCTTTCCGCGTATATGGGAATGCCGATATGAATCTCACTTCTGAGACGCGTTTATCTTCAAAAATTATCAAATTGACTTGTAAGTTTCTTCTACTGTACTCTACAAATCAGATGCTTTTGCAGCCTCATGCTCAAAAGAATCTCCGGATTTGTCGACGCAAGTGACCAGAGTCTACTGGATTGGATTCCGTCCATAAGATTATTAGCTCACGGTCTTGTGGTGTTGAGGACTGACATCCGCAAATGCCTACTTGCGGACGTAATCTCTTTTGAGCATGAGGCTGATGGAGTGTAGTTGATACAACGAAGGCAAAGTGACGTCTGCTCCAGCCGATGTCAGTAATTCAACAATGTTTCTGTGTTCCTGAATTTTCGCAATCAAAATAGCTGAGATACCTCTTCCATAGTGAATATTAACATACTCAGCTCTCTGAGTCATTGTTGAATGCATCTAGCAATGCTCGAACTACTGATTCGTTTCCTTGCAATGAGGCCATCATCAACGCATTAATGCCTTTAGATCCTCTTGAAGTCAGATCAGCTCCAGCCTTAATCAGGAGTGTAGCTATGTCGCTTTGACACTTTATTATAGCAATAAACAAAGCAGATTGATATTTCTCATGCCGACTATTTACATAATCAGCTCTCTCTGACGCATTGTCAAATTCAGCTAGCAGTGCTCTAACAACATGCAAATTGCCTCGTGTTGTAGCTATCATGAGCGGATTAATACCCTCAGAATCTCTTGTAGTCAGATCAGCCCCTGCAGAGATGAGGAGCTTAACCATGTCGAGCTGTCCCAAAGCACTAGCCAGCCAAATAGGAGATTTTCCATCATCACCACGAATATTTACATACTTGACTCTGTCGGACTTATTCTTGAATGATGCTAGCAATGCACTTACTACTGAAACATGATTAAACATGATGGCAGTCATTAGCGGATTCAAACCGTTAGCACCTCTTGCAGTCAGATCAGCCCCTGCAGAGATTAGGAGCATAACCATGTCGAGCTGTTCAAGAAAACTTGCCTGCCCAATAGCTGAGTTTCCATTATGACTATGCATATTTACGTACTTGACTCTGTCGGACTTATTCTTGAACGATGCCAGCAATGCACTTACTACCGAAACATGATTAAAAATTATGGCAGCAATTAGCGGATTCAAACCGTTGGAGATTCTTGTGGTCGGATCTGCTCCAGCCGATATTAGGATTTGAACAATGGCGCAATGTCCTTGAAAACTTGCCATCCACAAAGCAGACGGACCATTATCTCTGCGATCATTTACGTACTTAGTTCTGTCTGACGCATTATTGAATGAAGCCAGTAATGATTTAACAACTGATGTATAACCTCCAACTGAGGCTATAATGAGGGCATTATAGCCGTTTTCATCACGTTCATACTTATCAGCTGCAGACGATAACAGAAGTTGAACAATTTCATTGCGTCCAGTTCTACTAGCCCACAATAAGGCAGTACGTTCTTCATAGTGAGACTTGACATATTCATCTGCATACTGAGCTGGTGTCCACTGAAGAACTTTGTCTTTCACGTCAATTTTTGCCTTATAAGTCATCATCAGTTGAATGATTGTTTTGCTCGGTTTGATTTCTGAAAAGTCGTCTAAACCAGCAATTATAGCAAGATGGAGGGCTGTCCGGCCGCCCCTGTCAACAACGTTCACATCTCTTCCACTTCTTAAGAAGGCACGCACACTTTCTAGGTCTCCGTTGAGAAGAGCGTTGTGTAAATCGCAGCCCTGGGCGAGAAATCGATCAAACGCTTGGCGAATAAAACTTGACGTATTACCTAGAAGATGCTTCATGAAGAACTCAGTGTTGTTATCGATATGTTCAGAGAGCCAGTGCGCCGCAAAGAACTCAGCAAATACTCGATGTATGAACACAGGTTTCCCGTGCACAACTCTATCAATAATTCCAGTCTTTTCGGTCCCCTTCTCGATGTTTGCCATCAACTTAGTTGATTTGCCTGTTTCAAAGGATTTAAGTGATTGAGATTCCTTGTCACCAAAGAGCAGGATCATAGCAACGTTTGAATGCTTTTCGTAGAACGTATTAAGCTGTTCATCTAAAAGGTGTTCAAAATTGACATTCAATTCGTTCAGTTTTAAAGTTCTATCACAGAAAGCTGTGCACCTATTTTCAACAAATTTCTCGATTAGATGAAAACCATTAAATTTGTTGGGTAATATCATATCATTGCATCGAATTTGGATCTGAAATATGTCTCCTGCAATTCTAGTGTGAAGTGGAATTCCTAAAAGTGCGCTTCCCTTGTCATTAGTGGACCGCTCTACGTTTTCAAGTATTCTGGTTATAAACGAATCAAGATCGTGTTTAGAAAGTTTAACTTCTTCATGTTTCTCCCAGTACTTGAAAAGGAATTTCCTCTGGTCCGCCTTGTTGAATTTTCGTATTTCTGTAGCAAGTGTTGAAAGTTTAGACTCCAGATTGTTCTTCATTGAATTGCGAGACGCTATCCAAACTTTCTTCACTTTTGTTTTCAGCAGGCTCTGGACCAAAGCTAAGCACTGATCTGTGTACTTCGGAGCAATCTCATCGCATCCATCAAGCAGTACGATGAAATTGGCAGTGTGTTTGAAACAAAACTTGAACAGTGCTTGAGCAACAGCAGTCATTTTCTCAATACCCATGACGAAATATAAGAATGACTCTGGATTTTTCTTTGCAAGTATTGTCGGATGTTCGTTCAAAGCCACGGGAAGAACCCAACAGTTAGGATGTTGTTGTTTAGTTTGCTGAGCCACGTGTACAAGTTGGGTGGTCTTCCCCATACCTGGCTCAGCAATTAGAAGTACAACTCTGTCTTCTGGATCCTTTACGGTCTTCAAATCTGTTTCATCGATATACTTCTTGATGAAGTTGATGTCACCTTCAGTATTCTTCCAAATCAACCTGTCTTCAATTAGTTGAAGATGATGAACATCATTGCGGGTGCTAGCGTCTCTCATCTTGTCTTTATCCCCATAACTTGCATTGAATACAAGTCCTTCACAGCACTGTTGAAACTTCTTCCCGATCATTTGGTCACCATCACGGATCAAGTTATTAACAACAATCAGTGAAGCATCATAGATGATTATTCTTCCTGCATAGTTCACGTCGGAGAATATTTGTTTCTTTATCACTCTCTTGTACTGCATTGTACGTGGTATGAAGTAGCTAATGCCTTCCTTCAGTTTGTCTCCAATGACGAGGGAATCGCTTGCAATGATTGTATCAAGGACATCTTTGAGCTCTTTGGTAATGAGGTCTACATCCTCCCCAATCATGTCCCCAAGAGTAGTGAGCGTTCCCTGGAGTAGAACTTCCTTTTTCAATATGGAGTTGATGGATTTTGTATCTATTTGTGACATTTGGAAGCAGTCTTGACGTACTATGACATTATTTTCCATCTTCTCTCCGAGTTGCGTGGCAAAGATGTTGCTTGGAGCTGATATCAGAATCATCTTCTTGTCTTTCTTATCTTTGAGAACTAGGGATAACTCTGCGACGATGTCCTTGACTTTCTCCTGATTGGTAGATTTCTCACTGATAACAACCAGCAGATGTTTCTTGCCGTGACCCCAGGCAGATATAACAGCTCGACTCTCCTTCAGCAAAGTTTCTGTTCCCAGCAATATGTAGGAATCTCTCTGCGGCTGGAGAATCTGCAGAACTTTGCTTGCTGTTAAACGTAAAGAATATTCAGAGACAACATTGACAAGTGAATGTTGATCAGCGCATGCGTTCCTCATATCTGCAGTTGAACTCTCCAGGAACTTGACGTCCAGCCGAAATTTCTTTTCTGCTTTATTCGTCAGTTTCTCGACACGAGGCAACATTGCTTCAGCGTGAGCCTCCAGCAGAATTGTGCTTCTTGGAGTGAGAAACACGCCTTCACTCAATTGCCACCAGGCCTTCATTCTCTCCAGGAATAACCGATAAACCGCATCCATTTCCTGCTTCTCGATCCCGAACTTCCTCAGCTCTTCCTTGATGACGTCATCAAGCTGGTTTTCACTCGGCTGTCCGGTGAACAACTTGAATCTTCTCAGAAAGTTCTTTGCATCGTCTTCATTGGAACTTATCGGATATCTAGACGGTTTCTTTTGCTTCTCCTCTACTGTCTTCAAGTCGGAGTAAATGCTTTCGACCAAGTGTTCAGTAAAGCTGGTTTCAATCTCATTCAACTTGATGTACTCGTCTACTGGACTGGACAGGTCACGTGTCTCAACTTCCCCCTTGCCTACATGCTGTTGTGCGTTTGTAAATATAACGAAATGACATGATTCAAAAATGCTATTGAATAAACCAACATTGACATCGTTCTCATGCCATTGCTTAATATCCATAAAAGATTCATAATATTTTAATAAAGAAAAATCGCCTCTAACATTCAATAATGAGTCCATATTCACTTTGGCTGACTTCTTATGCTTGAGCTGTATAAATGCAGTGTGGCAGACCTGGTCGGGTGTCGTGAACTTGTAGACGATGTCGTCGAGGGCTCCGGCGCCGGCCACGTTGGTTCCCAGCAGGAAGTCGCGCTTGCTGTTGAGTCCTCGAGCGAAGAGAAGGCCGGACATTTTCACTTCGTAGTCCTGACCCGCTGTTGTCGCGAATCCAGGAAGCTTCTTGTACTTGAGCCCTTCTTCTGCTGAGGTGCCGTCGGAACCCGCAATCTAGAATACATAGGACAGTAAGGTTAGTTCAATTAAAATTCATTCGTAGCGTTTAAGGTTAGAGGGTGGTTAGAGGGAGGGTTGAGGGAGGTTAGAGCGTGGTTACAGGGAGATCAGCCGATCGATTACGTAACGGATTGACTGCTGGTAAGGTACCTTCACAATCAATCCTTGTTATTATCAATGAAATGAGAGCTCAACTACTAGAGTTAGATGAAAGCACAGACTTCATGGATTGATACCATCAAACCTTTTACAGCCAATCAACTCTTTCGTATACAATTTATTATTTGTTCGAATGTTCATCTCTCACTTCTAGTCAAAAGCGAACCAAATTGAGGTAAGTCCCTTTCAGCTATTCACTGGAAGGGAAAGATGAACGTGTACATCTCATAATGAGAGTTACAGAATCGAGCTGCAGATCTGCATTCCCCGTATTCTGAACACTCGTTAGTAGGTACCTACAATTTTACTTTCACACACACAACTCTTATAAAAATTCGTTCTTTGTAGTATTCAGTTCCGAGCTGTGATTTCACTTACCACGTCGTGTGACGTCATTCCACCGCCTTCTCGATCAGTCGCCGCCATCTTGTATTCGACCACGTGGTATCTTACATCCTGCTGCTTGCGTCAATCGAGTCACGCTAGAAAATATAAATAATCTAATTCACAAAATAAACACATGAACAATAACCTTCTTGAACACTTTTGTCGATAATGTAGTAAATTGACTTTTGAAATCAAAACACATAATTTATGAGATATATAAAATTAAATGCTACACAAATGTCATTATTATTGACAATATGGCAAAAACTATTACAGAGTCGTACCATCAATATGACTTCGGCAATTTTCATGTTCAATTTATATAAATAAAAAAAACACATTTTGGTCAAATTTGCTGTCAAATCCTTGTATCTAATCGAATTGGTTCACAGTAATTTTTTTTCGTAAACGAGAAAATTTTGATGAAACCATGTTTTGCCATACGTTTGTAAAAATATCTTTTTAGAGAGGTTCAATTTATAACAAATAGTTGATGGAATCCAAGGACATGCTTAAAACTTCAATATACCTATATCGAATAATTAAAGAAAGTATGAAAATGTATAGTGTATTACATTAGACACGTAATGATGCATTTTAAGAACATAATCCCACCCAACAAACAAACAAACACAGCATATGTGTTTTTTTTTAAATTTAAACTGGAACCGTTTGACCGATCAACTTAAAACTTTGTATGCTCATCGGGACCACAATTTAAACTTTTTTTTGGAAATTTTCATTTCAGATATTTTATCACTGCTTCTTAGACGAAATTATTTTCCGCTCTTTCTAGGTCTTTAGAGCAGCAACTTGCAAACGCATATCATTCTGCATGCAATAGGAAGGCTTGCTCATCAACGCGTTGCACAAAGCGTTTTCCTACATGATGATTCCACAAAAATCGTTTCTAAATATCATAACAAGTTCAACCATTACACTGTCGGTTACATGGTTCTTCGAACACAGCAATATTTTTCTGTAACGTTTTCAATTCAACTCACCGTAATTTACCAAACCCCTCAGTCCTACTTGGGGTGCATACCGATTTATTATCAGGTCGCCCAGTTTCCCTATCCTTTTAACATTGTGACGTAACACCTGGGCGTGACCTTGAGTCGAATCGTGGTCGAATGAATGAAAATAGAGTAATCACAACGCCCGACCTCTTGAGCTTGAGTATTATGGGTACTGGTTTCAGCTAGTTTGTTGACGCGGCAAGTTTGATTTAACCCGTAAATCCTATGGTGACGTCAACGCCCAACCAGCTTCTATTTTGGACCTCACCCTTGATGAAGTCTCCACCAATATTGTGCAATCCAATATTAGCTATCTGTTGTACGATGAAAAAGAACAGTAGGCTACGCAAAGCAACACTAAATAACACAACTCTAACCAATGAAACACAACATCTGCAAATATCTTAACTCTTGTAGACCGAATGACTGATAAGAAGTGTCTGACTGCCTAGACATCGTAATAAAGTATCTTATCTTATCAATAGCTCTGTCAAAGATTACGTTGAATCCTAATCTAACATTGTGATGGGTGAGTGATCACTTATAATCCCATGGTTTAAACCTTTTAAACATTCTGACAAGATAAGCAAATTTAATCAATCTATGTATTTTAATTTCATAAAAATTAACAGTTGTGTACAGCTTCAATGCATGGTAATTAATTGATTACTTTTAGTTGCTGAATATTACCTAAATTACCAACAACATTCTTTAACTATCCGATATTCTGGAAATCACGATAAATTCTATTCCAAACTTCTTATTTGTACATAATTGCCACCCTATCGACTAGTAATGTTCAATGACAAGATAATTTCTTACCGCACTGTTATTTTTCCATTAGGTATATTTAAATTGCAAAGATTTAAGTTTTAGATTATGAATAATGAAATTAAAATATGCGTAGATTCAAAACCGGCCATCTACATAAACAAATAATCATTTATGAATGTGAATAGACTAGAGTATATATATATATATATATATATATATATATATATATAATTAATACCAACTGCAAATTGAAAAGATTTGCCTACTGTGGGGATCGAACCCACGTCCCTGAATTGCCGGTCCAGTGCTCTAACCACTAAGCTAAGCAGGCTATTCAATCTGCAGTGGTTTTGTTCCATATAAACTGTATTTCTACTGTCCGAGACCCGTGATGAAGAGGTCAGAAGACCGTGGAATCCTTTCCACGTTTGACAACTGACATTCACCTTCTCGTATGGATTTTTCTCATATACGATGAGTACTTATAGGTGACTAACATGGTTTTTTCTGATGACCTCAGAGAGGGTGATGATAATTAATACCAACTGCAAATTGAAAAGATTTGCCTACTGTGGGGATCGAACCCACGTCCCTGAATTGCCGGTCCAGTGCTCTAACCACTAAGCTAAGCAGGCTATTCAATCTGCAGTGGTTTTGTTCCATATAAACTGTATTTCTACAGTCCGAGACCCGTGATATATATATATATATATATAAATTATTTGTATTTGTATTTTGCAGGGCAGAATTGGGTACTTCCCTTTCAAAATATTGCAAATAATATTTTAAACGTGTAATGTAATTATAAACAAAGCATTTTCATTTACGCTTCGTACCAAAAATATTATGTTGAATTCTGTGAAATGCCTTTACAATACAAGGTAACCCGTCATGTAGATGGACCTTGACTCTAAGAACTAAACACGGTCATTTGGAAATCAAAACAAAACCAGCTGACGCAAAAGCGAATATCTTTACAAGTCTCTACAATGACGGTACTGGAACCGTACGCCGAGGACGCAAAGACTGCGATTGCGCTGGCATTCAGCTTTGCCTTCATGTTGTTCCTCGGACTCGGAGCAACCGACGTCGCCAATGGGTTCGCGGCAGTTGTTGGCTCCAAGGTTCTGTCGGTGGTGAAAGCGTGCCTCATCGCAACCTTTACAGAGATATGCGGTGCCATACTGTTGGGTAAGTACATCTTAAGGCCACTCTACCCTACGTCATAGTTCACAATGCAATGGCAATCACCATAACCCAAGGAGAGCGCCATTTTGTTTTGAAGGGTCACTTTTCACTCGAATATCTTTCTCCAGTGTGACTAGATACAATAATGCGGGTTGAACTGAAGTGTTCATAAAAGATCGCTCCTCAATGTTTCATATGACACTTTGTAATGACTGTAATGAAAATGCTTCCCTGAACCCAAATAGTGGGGGGCGAAATACGGTAAAACATCGACCACATGGCGCCTGTCAGACAACATTAAACTGGACAATACGAAATAAATAAACACATACCTGCAATTCTAGCTGACGAGTTTTCCTTATTTTCACCATGTTTCTTCCTAGTATCAATTACACATCAGAAAACATCGCCAACTCGCTTGTGCCGTCACTCTATTTATTACGATTGAACACCATATTTAAATTTTGATTCCACTAAATTGTTCACGATATCAATATTGTCTGCATGCGCAAGTAAAAAATAGATTTCAGGAAAAGCTACTCTTCTAATTGTAATATAGGTTGTGAAATACTATTATTTAATGTATATTATTCTTACCCCATAAAAAACACTCCGTGTAAAAATACCAGCCAAGTCTCTTCAACTAAAAATAAAATATGAAATCTAAAAATTCTGCACTGAAACGTAGTGATATCAAAAAATTAGCCAAGTCAAAACTTTATTTGAAAATTAAAAAAACCTTGGCGCATCGTGTATATAAATAGCTTAGAAGTATAGGCTAGATATAAATACATATACTTTTAGTATACCTACCTTATAGTATACCTTATAGTAATGCCCTAAAAAAACGATGCGCTAAGTATATTTTAATTTTCAAATAAAGTTTTGACTTGGCTAATTTATTGATATCACTACGTTTAAGTGCAGAATTTTTAGATTTCATATTTTTTTTTAGTTGAAGAGACTTGGCTGGTATTTTTACACGGAGTGTTTTTTATGGGGATATCATTTATTTTTTTAGTTTATTTACACAACTTGTAAAACTTATTGGGGCAACAATGGATAATTCCTTAATTCCTTTAAAAAAATACGCCATTTCCGAATTAGTTACTAAGAAAAATTTTGTTTGGAGCTAAATATAAACTTAAAGTGATATGCCATGAAGAATTGCGAAAGCATCGTTCCAATAGGTCCAGCCGTTTTCGAGATATGGCATCACTTCCGGTTTTCAAAATGGCGGCTGAAAGTTCTTACACATTGTATTAATTGTATATAAATACATATATTTCATTATAATCCTTCTGAATATGTACTTGGTTTTTATATAAAGGGGAAGTGAATTTAGGCAGATTTCGCTAAACTATGACGTCATTTCCGGTTTCAGTAATTAGAAAACTTTAATTTCACTGTTGTTATTTCATATAGAGGACCGTCTGAATCGATTTGCGCAAATTTCGTTCCGATCGGTTTAGCCGCTTTTGAGATATGACGTCACTTCCGGTTTCAAAATGGCGGCACAAAAAATTCATAAGGGCAAGGTATCATCAGGCAGACGAGCTGTATATGTGGTGAAAATTTCGGGTCAATCAACCCAGCCGTTTAGGCTGTGGCGGAGACCGCGGAATTTATTGGAAGATGAATCATCATCATAATTGAGCGAGCGTAGCGAGCGTCACCACGGTACTCTTATGGCACTTTCTCTGTGTGTTTTTTTGTTTTTTTTTGTGTGGTCACAGCCTAGGTCAAACCGCTCAAGCAATCGATCTGAAATTTTGTACACATATTAACGTAATCTATGAGGTTCCTGGGATCGTTTTTGAACGGGCTCCTGTGATTGGTTCAAATTTTAAAAAAATTATCTTTCGATTGGTTGTTCCGATCAATTTGAAATTTAGCAAAGTCATTTCAAACAACAATTTACCCAATCATAAAAAATTTCAGCCAAATCCTCCCATTGGTTCAAATTTGAAACCATTTTTACGGTGATTTTTGTAATTTAAACTAGAACAGATTGACCGATCAACTTGAAACTTCGCGTGGTCATTGGTACCAACATTTTAGATATTTTTGCCAATTTTCAGTCTAATCTGTCGTTATTTTCAAAAGTTTTGTCATTTTAAGGTCATTTTATTCCATAATCTTGAAAAATGTATACTAAATTGTCATCCCTGCCTTCTTTAAGCCTCTGTTCCAAGGCAAGGCCTGTAGAGCAGCCAAGCTATCCACAATGTACAGTAAAATGAAAGCATTTTTGAGCTAGCGCATAAAATCGGATGCAGTACGAAGGCCAAATCCTCCAATTGGTTTAAGTTTAAATAATGTCTTCTGATTGGTCGACAATAAAAATGTTCACATTAAGTTCAAATTTTGCATGGTGATCAAGACCAACTTAATATTAAATTTTACATATTGTAAGCCCAATCAGTCAAGTATTAATTGTAATTTTACGAGTTTAGAATGGGATGTTACAAGAGATTTCTGGAGAAGGTATGTAGGTAAGACTTCACGACACAATGGATCTGTTATTCATCCAGAGTATTATGGAGATTGAAAAATTGCAGAGAAAATCGTCTTGTGCCGTGTCGTGCATCGTTACTATGGGGATGTTGCATGTTCTGTGCTCGCTCATCAACGCGTTACACTGAGCGCTTTCCTAGTTATTATTATTATTATTATTATTATTATTATTATTATTATTATTATTATTATTATTATTTTCGATGATTGTTTCTCGCTCTTTGCGGTTTTTTACTTTCATCGGCCTATTAGGCAAAATGAAAGCAAACTATTCTCTTTATCTATTGTATGTTTAAAAATTTACGTACAATGCGACAAGTGTTTAAAATTACGGACTTCTGTATGTCACAAACTAAAAGAGGAGAGAGTTCTATAGTGGATAAGTTCTTTGTAAGAGAGACGGGTACAATACCAGTGGATGAAATTATAATAGGGATGATGACAACACTATTCTGCTTCCATTGCTGTTTGATCTCATGAGCCAGGTCAGCATACTTAGCTAGTTTTCTCTGGCCGGTCTCATGAACATTGTTGGAGTTGGGAACAGCAATGTCGATTAGAAATGTCCTTTTCATTGCTTTATTGACCAAGATGATATCAGGCCTATTCGATGGTATTGTTCTATCGGTAAGCACAGTTCTATCCCAGTATAACCGGTATTCCTCATTCTCAAGGACATTTTCAGGCGTGTAGTGATAATACGGCCCAGTGAAATCTGTGAGATGGTGAAGCTGAGCAAGTTTTATATGTACAATCTTGCCTACACAATTGTGGCGATGCAAGTACTCAGTGGATGCAAGCATCGTACAACCTGACGTGATGTGTTGGATAGTCTCAGAGGCGCCTAAACACCTCCTGCATCTGTCATCAGCAACACTTGCATCCTTAACAATGTACTTGAGGTAGTTTCTCGTGGCAACTACCTGATCTTGTATGGCCATCATAAAACCTTCAGTCTCCAGGAATAAGTCGCCCCGAGTCAGCCAATAGTTGGACAATTCACTATCAACTACTTCAGCACTGAGTTCGTTAGGATGTCTTCCATGTAGGGATTTCTGCTTCCACGCACATATCTGCAATGCAGCTCGCTCCATTTTAGTGATCCCTTCTTGAGGTACAGCCACATGAAGATTCAATGGTGTGTATCCCTCGTCCGACAAGGTAATCGCTCTATGGAGTGAAGATATATCTTGCTTCTGGAGGAAGTATTTCTGAAGGCTTATAATCTGTTTGTGCAGTAAATGTGAAAGGTCAATCAGCCCCCTTCCACCCTGAGCTCTTGGAATGGTAACTCTTTCAACTGCTGACTTAGGGTGATGGCCGCGATACTTACTCAAAGTAGTTCTCGTCTTCCTCTCAATGCCTTCAATATCAGTCTTCGTCCACTTAATGATGCCAAATGAGTACGTTAGAACAGGGATCGCATATGTGTTAATAGCTTTCACTGTGTTCTTAGCACTCAACTTTGTTTTAAGGATGGCGTTTAAGCGACTGACATACATTTCCTGGATCTTCAGTTTCATGATCTTGTGCTCTGTGCGGACTGACTGGTGGACACCTAGTTACTTATACGTCTCTCCTTCTTCCATTGGCTCAATGAGATCACCATCTAGTAACTAAAATGCATTGGTACTATGTTTGCCCTTTAGTACCGTCTGGGTCCTGCACTTGTCAAGCCCGAACCCCATGCATATGTCTCTGGAAAAGATTTCCACAGTTCTCAACAAGGAATTGACATGTACTGCTGTGCTAGCATACACTTTGATGTCATCAACATACATCAAATGTGTCACTTTGTGCTGCACTTGCTTCTTGTTCTTCAGGGCAAACCCGTGCTGACTCGCATTGAGCATGTGGGAGAGGGGATTCAGCGCAAGACAAAACCATAGAGGACTAAAGACATCTCCCTGGAAAATACCCTTCTGTATCTTAATAAAGTCAGTCGCCATTGTACCATCCTTGTGCCTAAGATGTAACTGAGTCGACCACTGAGACATCAAATGCTTGAGCAAGTTAATAAGCGAGGGAGCAACCTTATAAATCTCTAGGATTTTTACCAACCATGAATGCGGCACTGAATCATATGCCTTCCGATAATCAATAAAAGCTGTATGCAGGTTTCTACTCTTGTGCGCTGCCTGCTCAAGGATGACTGAATCGATCAGAAGCTGCTCCTTGCAACCTTGAGATTTCCTGATACAACCCTTCTGCTCAGGAGCAATAATATCATTTTGATCACAATGTGTGTAGATCTTCTCAGCGATACAAGATGTTAAAAGTTTGTATAATGTCGGAAGGCAAGTGATTGGCCGATACTTTGCGGGATTCTCCGTATCTTTGTCCTTAGCAAGCAGATATGTGATCCCTTGCGTCAGGTATCGCGGTACAGTTCGAGGATCTTGCATAAACATGTTAAAATGGTGAGCTATGCAAGCATGAGTACACTTGAATTTTTTATACCAAAAGTTGTGTATGCAATCAATCCCGGCCGCTTTCCAATTAAACGAGTCATTAATGGCCTGCTTCACTTGCTCGATAGATACAGGGTTGTCATCCATTGATCTCAGCTTTTCCATCCTCACTTCCTCCACATTTATCCATGGAGCATCAATATTATGAACAGTGGGAACAGACCATACTGATTCCCAAAATTCTTTAATCTGATGTTGTGTTGGGGGTTTGCTGTCTGCTGTTGTTTGATCATTTCGAAGCTTCCTATAAAACTGTTTCTCATTGTTCTGGAACAGCTTATTGGATTCCTTCCTGAGGTTAGACTCCTTATATCTCCTGAGCCGTTTTGCGACTACACTAAGCTGCTGTTTCAGAGTGTCAGTTACATCGGCAAGGTTCTGGTTTGTCAAATCATGGGTTGCATGTATTCTGGTTTTTTGTCGAATAGACTCAACATGTTTCAACAACTTCTTATTCCTCTGCCCTTGCTGGTATGCTGTTAGTTGTCCAATGTCCCTCCGAAGCTTGGCAATCTTACTGTTTAATCTTCTCTCCCACGGCCAGATAAACTCTTTCTTCTTCTGTACCCTGGGGCCTTGCTGGATATCAAGACCATTCATTCTGGTCGCAGTGACAGCCGCTACGTAGACAGCAGTGTGTAGATCATTGAACACTGTGTGTTCCTCCAGATGTTGGGGTAGGATCTTTTTATCTAGCAGATTGGTTACAACAGCAAGTCGCTTTGAACTACGCTGTTTAGGAATGAATGGCCGTTTCGTCGGATCTGTTCCCTCAAACTCTGTTAAGGCTCTGAAGAATTCAACCCTTATCTCTTCTACTAACTCCTCTCCATCTACCCTAAGTCGATCCGGCTCAGGTGAAAGAAGAGCTTCAGCCCTAGCCGGGGATGGTGTATGAGGAGGTGATCTTACAATACTCTCGTCATCACTGTCATCATGCACCCCTTCAGGTGGACGAAGAGTCTGCATGACTTCAGCTTTAAGTGCCTCTAATAATTCACTTGACAACCGCTTATTATTAATTACCACTCGTTTTTGGTCCATCAACCTTTGTTCTGTAACTTGATAAAGTTCAGGGTATATTTCAACAAAGGCACGGTAAAGTAGCGGTCGTATACCTACAGAAACCGTATCTCCTTCTGTTACTTTGTAATAGCAACGCATGAGATCTGTGTTCATTTTCTCAGTCCACTGCATGCGTTGCCTAACTTTTCCTGCCTTGGTGGTTAGTGACTGACTTGCCACTAAAACACTGTTGGCTGGTCGAGCTGGAGGTTGTTGGGTGCTCGTTGATGCGGTTGGATCCATATCCATAGCAGGGTCGTCAACATTTTGATCGAGCAGGTCTGTCCCGCGTCGTCCTCGATCATTACGACGCTCGTCCGAGGCTTCCTTATTGTGTACAGGAACCAGTTTACACCCATTAGGGGGGTTAACCCAGCATGGGGTTGGCTAGGGTACGCGTGCTCGCCACGCACGTAAGGTAGACCACCTTCCCTTGCGTATTATTATTATTATTATTATTATTATTATTATTATTATTATTATTATTATTATTATTATTATTATTATTATTATTATTATTATTTATTATTATTATTATTATTATTATTATTATTATTATTATTATTATTATTATTATTATTATTATTATTATTATTATTATTATTATTATTATTATTATTATTATTATTATTATTATTATTATTATTATTATTATTATTATTATTATCTGAAGAAAGCCGTCGAATTTCACGATATTCACCACGGTCCTCCCGCTCGCAAACGGAATAACCCATTGTTCCCAAATTTGGTACATGTGGTGGGGTGGGCCATAGCTCGAAATTAAGATATTTCGCAACAATGTGAGATTTCCCAATTTTAAGATCCAGTAGGCCGAAAATGCCACTTTGATGCTTACAGTAAGAGTGGGTTGTCCAGCCTTTTTAAATGAGAGTGTGCGCGCGCCGTACGACTTGGCTGGCGTGGAGCGACCGCTCCACTAGATGTGTACAGATATTATCCGAGTTGAAAAAAAACAATTGATGAAGTCACGGCCACCTGTATGTTGAATTTATGCTTCTTCAAAATTTGAATAGTACCGCCAACCTGAAATTATGTATTCATACGCCATGACGTAAGGCTCAGATCAAAAATATTCAGTGAAATTTAAATATAGTGTTCAATCGTAATAAATAGAGTGACGGCACAAGCGACTTGGCGATGTTTCGTGATGTGTAATTGATACCAGGAAGAAGCGTGTTGAAAATAAGGAATACTCGTCAGCTAGAATTGCAGGTATGTGTTTATTTATTTCGTATTGTCCAGTTTAATGTTGTCTGACAGGCGCCATGTGGTCGATGTTTTGACGTATTTCGCCATCCACTATTTTGGTTCAGGGAAGCATTTTCATTACAGTCATTACAAAGTGTCATATTATGAAACATTGAGGAGCGATCTTTTATGAACACTTCAGTTCAACCCGCATTATTGTATCTAGTCACACTGGAGAAAGATATTCAAGTGAAAAGTGACCCTTCAAAACAAAATGGCGCTCTCCTTGGGTTTTGGTGATTGCCAATGCATTGTGAACTATGACGTAGGGTAGAGTGGCCTCAAGAGGCCTGGGGAAGCAAACGGGAAACGCACTGTTCTTCAAAGTGATTTTCTTAAATGTTGTATTTCCACTAAATAATTTTAAAAAATTAAATAGAAACGACCCACAACAGTCTAAAAGATTAAATAATGCCGTACACTGGAGTTCTTTATGACCTCTGGTACGACCTCAAAGTTTTAAATACGATTATTTTACTAAAAATATCGTATTTAACACTTACGATACGATATTCACGATACAATACTTACGATATTTTTAGTAAAATAATCGTATTTAACACTTTAAGGTCGTACCAGAGGACATAAAGTACTCCAGTGTACGGCATTATTTAGTCTTTTAGACTGTTTTGGGTCGTTACTATCTAATTATTTAAAATTATTTAGTGGGAAGACAACATTTAAAAAAGCTCTGACGAACCTTGCGATTGTCCGTCTCTCACACGGAGCGTTTTCGTGCCCGACAAAATTTAAATGCTGACCATAGTAGGAGCAAAGTTATGACAGTAAGCGATGAAAATTTAGATAAAGGTTCAATACGTCATGCCTTCAGTGCTTTTTGGATATTCATAAACGTTTGCCAAATATGGCAACTTATATTTCGTATTTCCCTCTAAAACCGCTCCAAAACGTCTTTTGGCGGGAAAAAATATATGACCACCATTAAAGGCATCACAGCGACCGCAACTCTATCTCTTGCTTTATTTAGTCTCGTTTGCTGTCGCCAGGTACCACTGTGGTGATGACGCTGCGGACCAAGACGGTCGACCTTGACGTGTTCGAGGGCAATATCCGACAGCTCATGCTTGAAAGAGTCTCCGTGTTGAGTAAGTGATGAGTCGACAGCACTGGAAGGTATAAACTTAACTTCTTTGTCATATCCGAGTGGTTGTTCCATTCCTAACTGACATCACCATTCAACAACGTCTTGAACGTCACATTGGTTCCTAATATCATCACTTCTTTGACAATCTAGATGCTTGACACCTGTCATGTATCTTTTAGCACTCACATCAACAGCATTATGATTCATTTTGACTGCTCCGCTCTGGCTGCTGATCTGTTTTTTATTCCGGGTGGCGCAAAAAATCTCCTTATTTGGGAGGTCACAAGTCACAACCTCTCAATATTATCGAAATTTCGATATTATCCGATATTAGTTTCGATATAATCGAAACTATGAATGGCAGGTATCTGAAATTAGCATACAAAATGTAAAATGGGCAAGTTTCACACATATTTGTTGAATGGGAACAAAGTTTGAACTTATGGCAATCACAATTGAAAAAACAATAAACCAGATAATTTACGTGTTTGAAGAAATTGATTTGTAACTGTATTATTTACTATTTAGGTTAAAGTCTTCCTTTCAAAACTGCATGTAAATGATATTTCGATGAAACTTCATAGTTATACAGATAAAAATACGCTGATTCCAAATATACCATAAAACAATGGGCTATCCACATTAATTTCCGAGATAAATCACTTTTAAAGTCGCAGTTTTACCCACAGTGTTATATGGTAGTTTCTGTCTGGAATGGAAATGTTGGTGTTTAACTAGTTGTGAGGGGAAAGCTTCAAATGACAATTCTTTGGAAAAAATGTTTTTCAGTATCTATGCTTTTTGAAAAAAATATAATATTGATACCTCACCATATTAAATTTCGAGATATGTTCGATTTTCTCATTTTATTTCATCTCTAAGCCAATGAGAGTGGCGATCTTTAATCAGCGAGCCAATCAGATTTCACTTGGGTGTTTCTTTCCGCTGTAATATGGATTTTGAATCAGTGATATCGAAATTAGTGGGCAGGAATCTTTAATTTTTCTTGTTCTGTTAAAATAGTATTCATGAAAGTTTCAGCTGACCTTCTGTAACCGTGGGTTCACCGTGTCTCCATGTTGCAGTTGCAACTGCAGTGTGGCTGTTCGCCGCCATGTTGCTCCAACTGCCCGTGTCCGCAACGCACAGCATCATCGGGTCAATCATGGGCGCCTTTCTGGTCAATCACTACCCCAGAGACATCTTGTGGAAAGAAATGGGCATCAACTGTAAGACTAGCTGGAAGGAGTCATTTTTCCGTAACCACGAAGATATTTTCTTGAGCTAGTCCTCTTTCTACTCTGTTGACACTTGACACGGATATCTGTTGCATATTGCCATCTTGTTGGCGATGTACTTACTCACAAGGTGCCGTGTTTTCTCTGATCGAGCCAAATTTTTTATCGTAATCTTAAGAATTTTTAAATTTTAAAAAATAACGCACAAAATCCCCAACAAATGCCTTGGAAAATGTCCAAGTCTAGAAACTTACGCTTTCAGGGGTGGGATTACATAAAATGAGAACTTTCTTGTCACGGTGACAAGCTTCTCACTCAATGATATTCACGGCCTTCTAGGATCTTGTCACCGTGACAAAGAAGTTATCATTTTATGTGATCGCACCTCAGGACGCAAACGCTCTCGGTCGTCAAGATCTTGAAATCACCTGTCAACTGTTACTTATTGACGTCCGAGAGCGTTGAGTCCTGAAAGCGTAAGTTTCAAGAATCCCAATGAGTTTCAATGACTGCTGTTTCCCAATGAGGCGATTATCAATACTAGGAAAACGCTCAGTGACACGCGTTGATGAGCGAGCACGGGTACGTGCAAATTCCCGAACCGGAAATGCGTACACAACGCATAGACAACATATACATCCATATTGAATTGAAATATGATCACTCAACATAAAAGTATATTATATTATGCTTTTCATCGAAACTTGAAAATAGCATCTAAGCACCCTGGTAAATATAGCAAATCAGATTCAATTCAATTGGCACTGGAAAACGTTCATTTCGATACTCATTACTGACAGATATTAAAAATGTCAATAATTTCATACGTTCTTAACTGATTGGGATGCAATTTTGTAAAATAAGAGATAATGTTGGTCTTAATGCTCATGCAAAATATGAGTTTGATCTGAATTATCAAAGACCGTTTTCATTTTTCAGCCTATCAGGAGATGTTTATTTAAATTTTAACCAATCAATGGATTTCAAAACAAATTGGGTCTGCAAACAGAAAAGGCTGTCTCTACATGTGTGCAAAATTTTAACTCGATTGAAGAAAAACTCTGACCTGTATAGCCTCAGCTAGCAGAAAAAGAAAAAAAAAACAGAGGTCCATGCCAAATGAGCCAAAAGGAGACGCTCGCTTCGCTCGCTCAATAATGACTGTGCTTGATTTTCAGACGATCCTTGTGAACTCTTGTTCTGGCTCATGTTTCCGCACAGTTGCTTGTTGGATTATCGCTCCAGTAGCCGCCGGCATGCTCGGAATCCTCTACTACATCCTGATCAAGGGCGCCATCTTGACGGCGAGCAATCCACTCAAGGCGGGTCTGCGCATCTTGCCGCTCATCTACGCCTACACGTTCTTCCTCTTCACTTTCGCCGTCTTCTTCCGAGTCCCGGGAGGTATGACGTCATTGCTATTCGAACTACGGATAGGAATGACAACCAGTAATATAGTTTTTCCTAATGGGGCTCCACACTTCAAGCTTAGAATAGAGTGAGCTAGGTGCAATTATTCCTCGTTGCTATGGCAAAAGATCGAAGTTGTTGACAGTTGCTAGATTTGTCTGAATTGAAAACAAAAGAAGTTGTTTAACATAAAGTGATATTCTTATAAAAGGTAACTAATTGAAACTATTTCTACATTTAAGTAGTATATTATATAACATTTTAAAACAATTACATTCACTCCGAACACAACAGTAGACATTATATTTCAAATACAAGAAGATTAAAGTGAGCTGTCATCTATCTGTCATTTTGTACAGAAGCATGCGTGGAAGGAAAAAAGGTAAAATGGTAGCTGACGCTCCGTAGTGGGAGCAAATGGCAGCGTAGAAGCCCATTATATCAGAATCTATACGTACTATACAGCAAAACACCACAGACCTTTGGTTGATCAACTTGGTTCTGCAATGAAGATGGCCGATTAAGAATTTGTAAGCATTATAATGTCATTTTTACAAACATACTTGTGATGGGAATATCTAATTCTGGGTGTATTAAGAAGGTGGGAAGGCTTGCTAAGCAAGCGTAGGGAGCGTCACCAAGGTACTCTTAAGACACTCTCCCTTTGTTTAGTTTTTTTCCTGCAGTGCCCAGGTCAAACCGTTCAACGATCGATCTGAAATTGTGTGCATACACCAATTTCATACGAGCGGTCCCTGGGATCGTTTCTGAACAGCAGACTGATATTTTTTGAAATGTACGTTGAAACTGTTAGACCGATCAACTTAAAACGTTGCATGGTCATTGGGACCAACGTTGTAGGTATTTTTTGCTTATTTGAGACTAACTCGTTATCTTTAAAATTCGTAGTCATTTTTAGGAAATTTAAGGCTGTAATCTTGAAATATTTGCAAATTTATGTCAATTTATTCATTTGTCTTAGCATTGCTCTAATCGCATGCAATACGAAGGCTCGCTCATCAACGCTTTACACAGAGCGTTTTCCCAGTCTACTAACTGAGCGGACCTTGATTGAAACATAAATGTCTTGCAGAGCCCAAGTTCTTTGGAATTCAAGATTGGATGGCTGTGGTGATCAGCTTTGTTGTTGCCGCTGTCGCGTTCCTTGCCGTGTTCTTTCTCCTGGCTCCCAGACTGCGCAAGAAGTGCGCTGGTGAGTAGTGCATCATAAGTTTATTGGAGCTTTGGCTCTTTTGAGAAGAACCTTTGTTGTTTTGTCTGCTACCTGGGGACATACTTGTCGCACAAATTCATCGATATGAAATTTTAAGAAGTCCTTTTTTAATACGTTGATAAATTAATTTTTTAATAAATATCTTTTGATTGGTTGTCCCGATCAATATGAAATTTTTTCACGTCTCTTCCGATTGGTGGAAAGTTGATCCGATTAATTGAGATCAAGACAAATATTATGTCATATTTTGCTGCACATTGTCAGTCCAAATTTATTTATTTTGTTAAATAACAGCCCAACAATTTATTTAATGGTACAAACAATGTGGTAAAAAGAATAATTTATCTTCAGTTTTTGACCTGTAAATATCATAAACTGTCAGCTTAGTGTTTTTGTGTTATTGTGTTAGTATGGTACCTACAAATTAAGAAAGAACATTTTTTCTTTAACGAGGGTGATTAATATTAAAATATGCAATTGTAATACGTTTGCGGTAGGATTTATTGGTTTAAGCCTTGGCAAAAGGAAATGAAACACGACCACAGAGCCCTAAAGTGAACTTGATCTTAGGCGATCGGAAAATCGTAGAACCGAACCTTAATGTGGTGTGAAAATTATTGGAAATTTGAAGTTTTATTTTTAATCATTAACAATCCAACAGCAACTTCGGGAATCTGGAATCTATTTGGCTGCTATAAAACTATCATGTGTGAAATATAGTTTTTACTAATAACCTCAGTTAGGTGGATGTTTTTAAATACCAACTGCAATATGCAGTTGGAATATCGGAAGGTCATGGGTTCGAGTCCCACTCGAGGAAAATCTTTTCATATTGCAGTTGGTATTTATTAACTATCACTTGATGTGTTCACAGTGGAACCTGTTGTTATCGAAGAGCTGCCGGTGATCGAGGTAGCTCAACCTGTTGCACCGGTCGTCGTCACCACCGAAGAAGAAGGGACCTCGACCGACGACAAGCCGCCGACGCCGCCACCGGAACCCGAGCATCAAGATGAATTATACGTCGCGCCTTCGACCAGAAGCAGTGAGGACGAGTCCAAGACGTCGGTGCCGAGGAGCTCGTTTGTAAGCTGCAATCAAACCTACTCGCAAACCATAGAGTAAATACAATGTTTCCAAGTGGTGTCTCAATAACAACTGAAAACTATTGGGCAGCATTGCTGACTTCATGATTTTTTTAAAACGATGAAGCAACATTAATCGGGATCAGCGGTGGTATGGGTAACCGTCCAACCAGGGGCGCCGGAAGCCGTATGGTTTGGGTGAGGTGGGCAGAGGGTGCTCGTGCCCCCTAAGAAAGCACAAAGAGCAGATATATCAATTTCCCCTCCCAAAATATTGTGTTATACAAATACCTACATACAACGCATAGTACTTATACATTCGCTAAATCAAGCTTCCGCTCTGCACTCTGGTGATAGAAATGTGTACTTGAGGATGGGTGTACGCATTCAATTCTCCATAAGGAACCTGTAGAGTTTGGATACCTCTACTTCATACACTTTTTAACATAGAACCATAAAAATTGTGAGGAGTTTAGAAAAGATTGTGCTTTTTCGATCTGTCACCTCAGAAATTTATTTATTGTGTCTAAATAATTGTAAAATGACTTTCCGTATGAAGCAAATACGGCTTATACTGTAGCCAGATAGTTCTGTTGAACCATTTCCTGTCCTCTGATTGGCTGATGCATTACATGTTTGAACGATTATTACGCTGCAATTTAACCTCGGAGAAACATTCTGAAGTGACAGATCGATAAAGCATAATCTTTTCTATACTCGTTACTTTTTTCAGGGTTCTATGTTTAATAGTGTATGAAGTAGAGGTATCCAAACTCTACAGGTTCCTTATGGAGAATTGAATGCGTACACCCTTCCTCTAGTACCCCATCTCCACCACTAGAGTGCAGAGCTGATCTTGATTGTGCGAATTGTGCGGTTTCGTAATATTCTTCATAATACAAGTTTATATTAACTGAATTCCTATTTGGGGGGAACAAATAGCCCAAATTTATAAGCCAAATCGCACAGAAATAGTTCAAATGAATTTCTAGAGGAAACAATTTCCCCAGTCTGTGCAGTCCGGACCCGCATGGCACTACAGACCCATTCTTACGTACAGACCAAGGTCAAATTCTTCACGCGTCCGGCTGAGATTGTCATACATTTCACCAGATTGCAGGGAAACCTGACGTATCACAACAATATGCTTAATACTAATATCTGTTATAAATATGAAGACAGGATGTGCTCATCAACAAAATTAATCTTCTTTATATTGCCAGAATCTGGTAAAGCAGTGCGGCCTTCGACAGCGGCGAAAGCATTCAGTGCTGCAGATATAGCAGTCACGAATCCCATATAGAGCGGAAGTCAATGCAACTTAAACTAATGCTAATATGGCCCATATGGGGCGATAAATAACAGATTAACTACCAGGGTTTGTTTGCGATGTGGCAACATTGATCGGGGTCAGCGGCTGTATGAGTAACCGTCCAACTATGTACCTCTGTCTGCCATCAGATGTCCGACCCGGTGTTGATGCGGATACACCAGCGCGACGACGATCCGCCGGAGGTCGCCTGTCTGTTCTCGCTGCTGCAGATCCTCAAGGCGTGACATGATGACACGCCCTCTGTCTGCCACCAGATGTCCGACCCGGTGTTGATGCGGATACACCAGCGCGACGACGATCCGCCGGAGGTCGCCTGTCTGTTCTCGCTGCTGCAGATCCTCAAGGCGTGACATGATGACACGCCCTCTGTCTGCCACCAGATGTCCGACCCGGTGTTGATGCGGATCCACCAGCGCGACGACGATCCGCCGGAGGTCGCCTGTCTGTTCTCGCTGCTGCAGATCCTCAAGGCGTGACATAATGACACGCCCTCTGTCTGCCACCAGATGTCCGACCCGGTGTTGATGCGGATACACCAGCGCGACGACGATCCGCCGGAGGTCGCCTGTCTGTTCTCGCTGCTGCAGATCCTCAACGCGTGACATGATGACTCGCCCTCTGTCTGCCACCAGATGTCCGACCCGGTGATGATGCGGATACACCAGCGCGACGACGACCCGCCGGAGGTCGCCTGTCTGTTCTCGCTGCTGCAGATCATCAACGCGTGACATGATGACACGCCCTCTGTCTGCCACCAGATGTCCAACCCGGTGTTGATGCGGATACACCAGCGCGACGACGATCCGCCGGAGGTCGCCTGTCTGTTCTCGCTGCTGCAGATCCTCACCGCGTGACATGATGACACGCCCTCTGTCTGCCACCAGATGTCCGACCCGGTGTTGATGCGGATACACCAGCGCGACGACGATCCGCCGGAGGTCGCCTGTCTGTTCTCGCTGCTGCAGATCCTCAAGGCGTGACATGATGACACGCCCTCTGTCTGCCACCAGATGTCCGACCCGGTGTTGATGCGGATACACCAGCGCGACGACGATCCGCCGGAGGTCGCCTGTCTGTTCTCGCTGCTGCAGATCCGCGTGACATGATGACACGCCCTCTGTCTGCCATCAGATGTCCGACCCGGTGTTGATGCGGATCCACCAGCGCGACGACGACCCGCCGGAGGTCGCCTGTCTGTTCTCGCTGCTGCAGATCCTCAACGCGTGACATGATGACACGCCCTCTGTCTGCCACCAGATGTCCGACCCGGTGTTGATGCGGATACACCAGCGCGACGACGACCCGCCGGAGGTCGCCTGTCTGTTCTCGCTGCTGCAGATCCTCAACGCGTGACATGATGACACGCCCTCTGTCTGCCACCAGATGTCCGACCCGGTGTTGATGCGGATACACCAGCGCGACGACGATCCGCCGGAGGTCGCCTGTCTGTTCTCGCTGCTGCAGATCCTCAAGGCGTGACATGATGACACGCCCTCTGTCTGCCACCAGATGTCCGACCCGGTGTTGATGCGGATACACCAGCGCGACGACGATCCGCCGGAGGTCGCCTGTCTGTTCTCGCTGCTGCAGATCCTCAACGCGTGACATGATGACACGCCCTCTGTCTGCCACCAGATGTCCGACCCGGTGTTGATGCGGATCCACCAGCGCGACGACGATCCGCCGGAGGTCGCCTGTCTGTTCTCGCTGCTGCAGATCCTCAACGCGTGACATGATGACACGCCCTCTGTCTGCCACCAGATGTCCGACCCGGTGTTGATGCGGATACACCAGCGCGACGACGATCCGCCGGAGGTCGCCTGTCTGTTCTCGCTGCTGCAGATCCTCAACGCGTGACATGATGACACGCCCTCTGTCTGCCACCAGATGTCCGACCCGGTGTTGATGCGGATCCACCAGCGCGACGACGATCCGCCGGAGGTCGCCTGTCTGTTCTCGCTGCTGCAGATCCTCAACGCGTGACATGATGACACGCCCTCTGTCTGCCACCAGATGTCCGACCCGGTGTTGATGCGGATCCACCAGCGCGACGACGATCCGCCGGAGGTCGCCTGTCTGTTCTCGCTGCTGCAGTTCCTCAACGCGTGACATGATGACACGCCCTCTGTCTGCCACCAGATGTCCGACCCGTTGTTGATGCGGATCCACCAGCGCGACGACGATCCGCCGGAGGTCGCCTGTCTGTTCTCGCTGCTGCAGTTCCTCAACGCGTGACATGATGACACGCCCTCTGTCTGCCATCAGATGTCCGACCCGGTGTTGATGCGGATCCACCAGCGCGACGACGATCCGCCGGAGGTCGCCTGTCTGTTCTCGCTGCTGCAGTTCCTCAACGCGTGACATGATGACAAGCCCTCTGTCTGCCACCAGATGTCCGACCCGGTGTTGATGCGGATCCACCAGCGCGACGACGATCCGCCGGAGGTCGACTGTCTGTTCTCGCTGCTGCAGATCCTCACCGCGTGACATGATGACACGCCCTCTGTCTGCCACCAGATGTCCGACCCGGTGTTGATGCGGATCCACCAGCGCGACGACGATCCGCCGGAGGTCGCCTGTCTGTTCTCGCTGCTGCAGATCCTCAACGCGTGACATGATGACACGCCCTCTGTCTGCCACCAGATGTCCGACCCGGTGTTGATGCGGATCCACCAGCGCGACGACGATCCGCCGGAGGTCGCCTGTCTGTTCTCGCTGCTGCAGATCCTCAACGCCACCTTCTACTCGTTCGTCCACGGCGGCAACGAGATCGCCGTCGCGACGTCGCCGCTCATCACCGTCTGGATGCTGTACTCGGGCAAGGACGTCCACGAAGCCGACGCGCCGTGGGAGTTCCTCCTGTTCGGCGGCGTCAGCACGATCCTCGGCCTCTGGCTCTGCGGCAGGCGCATGATGAAGCAGATCGGGACGGAGCTCGCCAAGATCGTGCCGACCACGTAAGAGTATTAAGTGGGTATCACACTGGGTTGTAACCCGTGTTGGAAACCGTGGCTACTTTTGTTGCAAAAAGAGTCAACATCCTATCACACTCAACGGTTTGGGTTGATGTTGGTTAATTCAAAATTGACACTCTGAGTTGCGCAGAAAGCTTTTATTCCAGTTACATTTTTACTCACCATTGGTCAGTTCACGTCACGTGATACCATAACAAATGGCTGGAACCGGCAAAATAGGGAATTCTCTACTTTTCAAACCAACCAGCAAGCTGACCAAATTCAGTCTCTGCACATGCGCGGCCAACCATGGTTTGCAGCCGTGGGTTCCATACACGGTTTGCAACACATTGTGATAGGGCTTTTATACTGCCATGTTACGCATAAGCCACGTATGGACCATTAAAGTAGGCATCGATACACTTGGTTGCAAACCGTGTATGGAAGCCGCGCAAGGACCAAATTATCAATGCGCATGTATACACAACACATTAAGTTGTGATAAAACGTACCTAAACTTGCCTAAAATACAGATATTTGCATACAGAGGGGTGATTTGCAATACTTGTTTTATCATCGGCTGGCTATACATGGACCAAAATTGGTCTCTGCACATGTGCAAAGCAATCACGTGATCCATACGCGGCTTCCAGCCTCGGATTACAACTCTGTCCGGGATGTAAGACATGTGGATTCCATTGCGCAGGTCGATGATTCTGGTTGCTCGCGGAGCGCCGGTTGCCATGCGCAGAGACTTGTATTGTAGAATTTGTAGTTGGTGGATGAGGTGATGCCAGACCAGACGGGGGAAGCGTAAGTGAATGTAGGAATTGGATGATGGATTTGTACAGATGAAGCTTGGTGCTGCATGACATAGCCTTGTTCTTGAGGAGCGGATAGAGCGCTGTCATCTTGCCGTTGGCTCTTTGGTGGACTTATCTAATGTGAGAGCCCAATTGAGTATCTTGTCCATGATGATTCCTAGGTATTTGGATGCATCGACCCAAGGAATACCGACACCTCGAAGCTTTAACTTGGGGGCTTCTTGCATTTTGTTGGTAAACAGAGTGGCCTGGGTTTTGGTTGCATTTATCTCAATGCGCCACAGAGAGTACCACGATGATGATGTTATCTAGTGCTGGTTGGAGGTAGCGGACTGTTTGTAGAGCTCGTCGAGACTGGGCGATGATTGCCAGGTCGTCGACAAATAAGGCAATAGTGATGTTGAGGAAGGATGATGGCAAGAGGTGTATAGATTGAACAAGATTGGAGCTAAGCAAGAGCCCTGTGGTACTCCATCTAGTATTGGGCGAATTGAGAGCTTAGTGTCAAGACCGTAGTTTTGACCGTCTTTGCGTCTGTTTGCAGCGGCTACGCCAGCGAGCTGGGCGCGGCGAGTGTCGTGCTGATCATGAGCGAGCTGGCGCGCCCAGTTAGCTCGACGCACTGTCTGGTGGGCGCCATCATCTCCGTGTCACTCTTCAGCGCCAACAAGGAGGCTGTGAACTGGACTCTGGTCAAGCACATCCTCGTCGCCTGGGTCGTCACGCTGCCCATGAGCGCCGCCATCAGCGCCACTGTCATGTTGTGTCTTGAAGGACTAGAGGGAGTCAAACAAGACGAAGCTGAATGAAGATGGCACACACTTTTGCTTTGTTATTGGGCTAAATCGCTTGTCCCTATTTGCTTTAAACAAATGTCTGTATTATTTTGGGGTACTACTTAAGTATCTTTTCAAAATCAATAAATTATTGTTAAATTGAATGCAAATATTATCTGTAGATATGTGAGGGAGTGATCATCGTCAGTATGATTTTGGTCAGATATGACTTTAAATGATATTGTTATAGGAATAGACAATGCATCAAATTCTGTAACTGCATTTGTTACCCTTGACACTGAACTACCTTGCCCACGCGCTCTAGAGTTGCACTGTTAACTCAAGATGTTATTATTTTACGTTAGACTTCAACTTTTAGTTTCGAATTCATTCAAAATCTTTGTGAAAACTAGATGTATATTCACCAAAAGCAGCATATTAACAGATTGAACTTGTCTGGATCACGGCCTTCTGTACGAGGAGTTACACTGGTTTCTTCAGCCATCTTACTTTACTAGCGCATTCTGTTGGTACTTTCAGGGTCCAATATCAGTTGGTCGTACGGGTTTGTATAAACTGCATTGATAGACCTTGGCCAAAGCCATCTAAATGACTCCAGTAGGCTGTGATTTAAACAACGTATTTGTTATATCTGTGAGACAAATTTGTGTTCTCTTCTAGTCTACTTGACTGTTAAATACCTTGTATCGTCGACATGTGGGGCAAACAAAATCTTGTGAGTAATTTACAGACTACTTAATTACCTACATATTTAATTTATTTAGGTATTGAATAATGGTAGTTTTACAAGAACAAAAGGAAAAGAGTACGAAAGAGTGGGAATGATACAAGAGTAATTCAATCAAGAGTATGAAAGAATCAAAAAGTTAAAATTTACGAAGTCAAGTGATACCCCTAAAGGCCTACCCACGATTGGCATAGCATAGCATAAGGCGCACATGAATAGCGCACAACAAATGAATCTCTATGCAAGATGCGAAGTGACCATGAATGGCACAGCGGCGCACAACAAACGTAACGCGGCATAAGAAATTGGTTATAATTTATATTTTCCTTATGCGTTGTGAAGAGTTGCGTCAAACAATGACGTCAGATGACTTCCTAATCCAAGCTAGTGTTGTACATAGTTGAACAATTCTATTTACTTACCTGTACTATAGCTGTTTCATACTTATTAAGTTTCATTTTAATTGTTTACATAATTTAATTCACTCATAAATTACAAATAAAGTATAAACAAAATAAACAAATTATAAAGTGTCACTTGAGTACAATTTAGAAGGCCGTGGATTTTTCAAGGTTCATATAGAGCAAGCTGTGGATTCCTTGTGCTTGCTTGTGCTTGTGTCAATCATGGTTTGAAGTTTTCTTGTGCTGTAGCTTGTGCGCTATTCATGTGCTGTGCTATGCTATGCTATGCCAATCGTGGGTAGGCCTTAAGTTTGTCTTTTGTAAACCATGACTGAAATTTAAACTTATTTCGTCCCCCCATTTCGTCTCCAATCATATTCAAAAACGTGTCTGAAAAAAAATCGCTCACGTTTGCAGCACCTCAAGTCTGCCATAGCCGTTTCTGAACTTGTTACTGGCACCTTGAAACACACAACGCAACAACGGTCAATGTGTACCCAGCTTAATGGTATTCCTACAAAAAATCTCAATTGTTACCATTGAACACCAATTTCATTCTGATTAATCTTACTTTTTAATATTAAGTGGGCGTGTTTACATGAAAATTTTTATATTTCCCAAACTTTGTAAATATCAAATAAAATGTTATCAAAACGGTTTTGAAAACGTCTATTTTCTCGAGTCTATCATTGGATATCTAATAATCCAGACCATCTGATTAGTCAACAGGTGGGTATGTGTCTCAGAGTGTGTAAGTGCTTCTCTGTTAATGATGTGCTGTTCTCTGTTTGCAGATGTTGGCATGTGTCCTGGTCATCTTCAGGCTTCAACCCAGCTGTTCATATGGAAATGTGAGTAATCACGAATACAAACAGTGGGCGGTGTTATACACACTTGACAGTCTGTGTTGTCATCTGATGTCATCAACTACACTATTTGACAACTCAAATCATTTCATGGCATTGTGGAACAGAGTGTGTTCATCACGAATGAAAAATAAAATAAATAGCATTGACGCTTTTTGTCAATGCTAAGCGATAGGGCATGTGCAATGCTAACTATTCCGCCGGAGGGAGCTCGACTCTGTGGGGAAAAAATTAAGGATACTGTGCACTAAGGTGGAAGTGTTTCCGTATTTACCTACCTTCTGTGATTTAATATATCTGTGATATTTTCAACTTGCCTCATAGATCGAGGCAAAGAGGAAAGTAGCATGGGGCATAGCGGAAAGTATAAAAAAACATAACTGATCATAAAATGGGATTTCATGATACCAATAGATATAACTATGAAATAGATAAAGTTCGTTCACGATAAGAATATCACTGAAGTTTTAGTCGATCACGTCGTTCATTGGTCAGTCACTTGAACACTGCCCTGTCAATGGCAAGACTTTCTTCTTTGTATTATTGAAATGGTATAAATTATGTCAAATACACAATTTAGTAGTAAATATTATAAAAATTCAATAAAATTGATTTATTTTTATCTACAGCCGTATTATACACATTTTTTGATTATTATATTGATATTTACATGTTTAGGTATACGTTCACTTGACTACGGTAGTACACGCCGCCATTACGGCTTGCTATTCTAATCGTGAATGAACTTTATGTAGGTAATTCGGTTAACTAATTAATGTATAGTGAACGCAGTGATCTCAAACGTATTTAACCGGTAAAGTTGAAAGTAGGATGAGGCATAGTGGAAAGTTCCAAAATAAACTATGGCTTTGAAAGATGATAAAAAAGGTTAAAAGTTTAAAAGGTAATTTGTAATCAACAAACTTGATTTTATCTTTCAAATTATCATCCAAAAGTGTAAAAGTTAACCAAGATGGTTTCCACTATGCGTTCTAACCACATTTTCCGATTTTCCCCCAAGTAAGTGATCACAATTATTACGGTTTCTCCTTTAAAAGTTGCAATATCAAATCAAAAGCATTATCAGTGTATACACCAATACCTTATACGGCCCCAAGTCCCAATAAGATAAATCTCAATCATGTATTAATAATAAAAACAGCAAATTAGTAGCGTATCAAATGTTTTTTTGCTAACCTTGAAAAATACTTTGGTCTGTCAAATTTCGCCAAAATGTATTACCGACTTGACAGTTAGTGCCGTATAGTGAACGACATTGTAACTCAAGAAAATTTGCTGCCACCTCCAAGTCAAAAGATAACAGCTGTTTTCCACTATAACATTCTCTCCACTACATGTAAGCAATGATGTTTCCTCCAATTGAAGTAAAAGGAAAAATGTGTTCCCATACAAAACATGGAATGAAGACTGAAATTACGCGTTTTTTTCTGAATGCGAAGTAGGGATTAATTGTTTTCCATGAAACCCTCTCATTGTGTAATATTATAAAACATGTTATTGTGAACAAATACAAATGTACAGTGTATTTATTCCCCATTAATAGATCAAATGCTACGAGTGCGCTGCGGAGGGAAAGTGTATCAAATATAACGTGAAGACGGAATGCGCGGCGGGTGTAAAGGTCTGCAAGACAACGACCAAGGGATGGTGAGTATCTTTCAATTGAAAGTTTCTACAGTAAAGGAGAGATCATTTATGAGGGTGTCTGTATACTCCAGATTGTAACGTAAGACTAAGAAAAGAGGAACAGGTCAGTTAAAGTGTTATATTGTTAAAAGAGCTTCACCACCAATCTTAGGTATAAAAGCCATGCGTGTCCCTGGGTTTGTTAAACGACTGCACTCAGCTCAGTTTTTGATACTGTGAATCATAAGGGAACCAAGAAAGTTCAGAGAAAAGATGACATGAAACTTAAAGAAAAGCTTAAACTACAGACTATAGTCTGTGGAATCTGCACGAGCTTCTTTTGTTTAACATCAACAATGTTAACAAGTATATTTTCGGCCATTTTGGTGTACAGCTGTCATGTCGATTTAATTTATTTATAATCGGTTAGTCGAAGATCGTTTGTAAATGAGTGGTTTTATACCAATAAGAACTTTTTCTGCAGCCTATAATTACACAGGTAATCGTACCTGGTTTATGCACAGGTTTATGCACCTCCGCACAGGCCAAAAGCTTATGAAGGTTCCATGATTTTGACTGTATGACCATGTATGATGTGTATGAATAATAAATAAATGAAGAAAGAAAATAACCACTATAAAAAAATACTGAAAAACAGATTGACAGCCAAGAGATGCGGTGACTCCCAGGGACCTAGTACTGCACTCATGTATGTTTCTGTATTGCAGGTCATGTGGTCTGCCCGCTGATAAGGTCAGTGCTACCAACTCCAAGAGATGCGGTGACTCCCAGGGACCTAGTACTGCACTCATGTATGTTTCTGTATTGCAGGTCATGTGGTCTGCCCGCTGATAAGGTCAGTGCTACCAACTCCAAGAGATGCGGTGACTCCCAGGGACCTAGTACTGCACTCATGTATGTTTCTGTATTGCAGGTCATGTGGTCTGCCCGCTGATAAGGTCAGTGCTACCAACTCCAAGAGATGCGGTGACTCCCAGGGACCTAGTACTGCACTCATGTATGTTTCTGTATTGCAGGTCATGTGGTCTGCCCGCTGATAAGGTCAGTGCTACCAACTCCAAGAGATGCGGTGACTCCCAGGGACCTAGTACTGCACTCATGTATGTTTCTGTATTGCAGGTCATGTGGTCTGCCCGCTGATAAGGTCAGTGCTACCAACTCCAAGAGATGCGGTGACTCCCAGGGACCTAGTACTGCACTCATGTATGTTTCTGTATTGCAGGTCATGTGGTCTGCCCGCTGATAAGGTCAGTGCTACCAACTCCAAGAGATGCGGTGACTCCCAGGGACCTAGTACTGCACTCATGTATGTTTCTGTATTGCAGGTCATGTGGTCTGCCCGCTGATAAGGTCAGTGCTACCAACTCCAAGAGATGCGGTGACTCCCAGGGACCTAGTACTGCACTCATGTATGTTTCTGTATTGCAGGTCATGTGGTCTGCCCGCTGATAAGGTCAGTGCTACCAACTCCAAGAGATGCGGTGACTCCCAGGGACCTAGTACTGCACTCATGTATGTTTCTGTATTGCAGGTCATGTGGTCTGCCCGCTGATAAGGTCAGTGCTACCAACTCCAAGAGATGCGGTGACTCCCAGGGACCTAGTACTGCACTCATGTATGTTTCTGTATTGCAGGTCATGTGGTCTGCCCGCTGATAAGGTCAGTGCTACCAACTCCAAGAGATGCGGTGACTCCCAGGGACCTAGTACTGCACTCATGTATGTTTCTGTATTGCAGGTCATGTGGTCTGCCCGCTGATAAGGTCAGTGCTACCAACTCCAAGAGATGCGGTGACTCCCAGGGACCTAGTACTGCACTCATGTATGTTTCTGTATTGCAGGTCATGTGGTCTGCCCGCTGATAAGGTCAGTGCTACCAACTCCAAGAGATGCGAGGGCAGTGACGTGGATCTGTGCTGTGATCCAAATGAGGGGGTAAGTGATCTACCTACGATTTTTGATATTTCGAGATTTTTTTATTGTGTTATTGAGCGAGCTAAGCGAGCGTCTCCTTCTGGTTTTTATGGCCCAGACCTATTTTTGTATGTTTTTTTCTGTTACTTTTCTGAAGCTACAGTAACAGGTGTTTCTGTTACTGAAATTTTGCACACATGTACGGAACATTTCTGGGCGTTGCAGACCCATTTTTTTGGTGAAATCTTTCGAATTGTTTAAATAAAAAAATAAAAAAGTATCTTTCGATTGGTTGGTCCAATCAATTTGAAATTTTGACAAGTCGGTACGACCAACATTGTTCCTAATACAAAGTTTCGGTTAAAGGTTAAAATTTAAACCATCTTTCCTCTGATTTTTGAAATTTAATCAAGAACTGCTTGACCGATCAACTTAAAACTTTGCATGGCCATTGGGACCAACCTTATCTGCATTATTTACAATTTTCAGACTTATCTGTGTTTAAATCCAAAAGTTATTGACATTTTACGGACATGTCGCTTGTTGGCTCTCAAATTTCTTGAAATGTATGATCACGGCAACTTCGACGCCTCAGACGGTCAGACCCAACCAATTCAAAGAATAGTTAGACGCAGAAACTTTCAAACGTATTTGAAACAGATATGACCGTTAACATCAATCTGATATTGTGTTCACACACTAGTGGTTCAGGTATATTTTTGAACGAGATCCTAGATGAACAACCATGTCGGCTTCTTCTTTCTTCGAGCTCCTTCTGTACCCAATGCGCCAAGCTTTATTTTTAATTATTTTTTGTTTGTTTTTAAATGAATGTTGTTGATTTAATATTGAATGTTAAATTAATTAAAATTTGGTATGAATTATTACGATCTTTTTGAAAGTCTACTGTGATGGATGACATTTTTATTTGAATAGTAATTTGTAATTTGCAATTTCTTGGTAAATTAATGGCAAATTTGAGCACAACGGTAGGTTTTTAATGTTGTGCTTGGCGGAAGTAGCTTGGTGACTATTTTGCTCGGCCCCTCCTTTTAGATCTCAATCCGTTTAGGCGTATGTGCTTGGCAGTTTTTTTTTACAAGTTTTGGTACAGTATTCTTCATTTCTGTCAGTTATTAAAAATGTCATAAGTGCATACAAACTGATTAGGATGAACATTTGTAAAATCAGGGATATTGTTGGTCTATGATCATGCAAAAATATGAGATTGTTGATCTGATTTATCGAATATCATTTTCATTTTTCAACCTCTTAGAAGATATTTATTAAAATTTAAACCAATGAACGGATTTCAAAAAAATTAGGGTCTGCAAACAAAAAAGGCTGTCTACCTGTGTGCAAAATTTCAGATCGATCGGTGAAACAGTGCAACTTTTCTCCAGGTAGCAGCCAAAAAAAAACGTCACAGTTTTGCAGGTATAAACTTTTTTGATGAAATAAGCATTATAAGAAAAGGAAAAATCTTTAAAATTGTCTTGGGTTCGGCATGTTTTTAGCCTTCGTTGCTTGGTTTATGTGAGGCACCACATTTAACATGTGAGTGCTCCAGGATTCAATGCATTTGCTCTGTGATTTCTCCATTAAAGGTCCCTGAAAATGTAGATCTTTCAGTTGATGATGATTCTATTGCATGTAATGCTGGCCCTATACCTGATCCGAACGCGGTATGTACCCACAGCAAGAATCACTTATACCCCGTTCCCACTACAGTTTCAACCGCGATTGACCTCAACTCATTTCAAAACTGGGCCTTGCGTTCACACATTAATCTATGCAATCCGCCTGACAACCAGCTGTTTTTGAACAATCTACAACATGGCCTCACCGAAAGTGAAATTATTTATTTCTTTGCTTTGACGCAAATTATCAACGCCAATATAATCAACAAATTACTTAAACTTACAATACCTACGGGAATATCGGCAATGACGAAAATGTCAGGTAGGACTAGGTTAGGTGTCAAATGTCCAAAGATTTTATAGTGGTGAGCGCATATTTCCTGTGAACTGTTTTGGCCAACTGCAGTTCAGATCTCAACTGATTTCTAGAAACACGATCGAGTTTTCGATCGCAGTTGAACTCGATTGAGTTGCGTTCACACTGATGTTCAACTGCGATTGAGATTTTCAACTGCAGTTGAAACTTGTAGTGGAAACGGAGTAAGATAGACCAAAATAATATTCGAGAAAACAAGGAAAACGGCTCAACTCTATTAGCTATTGTGGTACTAGTTAAATAAGTTAGAAAAATGTGCCCTTTATAAAGGGCCAACATGTCTGCTTAAGGTGGCTGGAGCGATCTATATATATACAAAAAAAATCTTGTAATATAAGTTCAAAAAACGTTTTCCAATATTTCAACTAATATATTCAAGTATAAAAGTTTCTTTTAATGTCTTTGAGTTTTCAACTCCAGTCCAAAAGTAAGGCTTCAATTTTATGTTATTAGGCCGGGTACAGTGGCGTGCACTCAATGGAAGCAAGGGAAGCATTGCTTCCCCTTCCTTTTCCATTCCAACAATATTAACATATAATAATTATATGTATAATAATTTAATCTTTTTACAAAAATATTCATCACTTAATACTACTTATAGAATTCTTATTACGAACACAAATGTCACCACTTTCGCTCTGATTTCAAAGTAAACGCGGTTTCTAAGACAGGAGGTGGGCAAGGCGCGTGCGCACGCATACACTTGCCTCGGCTCGGCAGTCGGCCGGCTCCAAGGGATTCACTTTTCGAATTGCTTCCAATCCCTCGCTCTATATACGGGAGTTACGCATGCATTAGGTGATTTGCCTACAATCAAATATGTTAATCTGCAGCCACCTGAAAGTATTGTCAATAATAAAAACTTATTTTGCCATGATAATAACATTATTTGCCGGTCTAAACACAAAGCATTTCTGTGTAAAATGCGTCTATTTCTGCAGGCGTATTCTAGCCAAGGGAAGCAAATCGGAGAGTTGCATCCACAGTCCGAACGCAGCCGAACTACTCCCGAGTTGACACGATTGGAACGAACATGTGATCGGTCGGTGACAGTGCTCAAGAGCGGTTGAATGTCTAAACTTGTAATATCTACAAAATATTGCAGTTTCGGATTCTCAGTTCAGTTTACGCATTTCTACAAAGTTTTTGTATATCTGTATTTGCCCTCGTATTTGCCTTCAAAAAACTAATGATTAAAATATAAAAAATTAGTCTGAAAATCCTCCTTTGACCATTTCTTAAATTCAAGTAATCTTCCAAAAAGGTACTTTCAAAATCGTTTTTAACCATCTAAAATTAGTCAAATTTTAAAAAAATTCCCTGCGGGGCTAAGCTGGGGGGCAAGCCCCCCAGACCCCCCTCCGGGTCTGGGCAAATTTCTTTCCTGGCAATTTGCTTCCCTCACTTCAAATGTCACGGCACGCCACTGGCCGGGTACAGTGGTCGAATTGGGGGGGGGGGATGCGGGGGGATGGCATCCCCCCATGGGGAATATATTGATGTTTCCATCTCCCCATGGCTAATTTGTCCACTTCACCATCCCCCCATGAGAGATTAAAAATACACTTCAGAACGTCTCAAAATTGATTTCAAAGTGTCAAAAAACTAAAAAAACGCCCTGCGGGGCAAGGTTTTTGGGGCATGCCCCCAAAAAAGTTTTGTTCCTTCACTTCTTCCCCCCCCCCCCCCCCCCCTGGGGCAGAAATTCTGCCAATACACCATCCCCCCGTGGATTGACTTCCAATTCGACCACTGGCCGGGTAGGACCAACTTTGAATAAAGTTTATCGATGGTAGTGGCAATTAGTGAATCTTATTGGCTATGGAATTCGCGCCAACTTGATTAATTGGTTAACTGCTCATTAACTATCGATAGTTAACTTAATCCAGAGTTGGTCCTACACAGCCTTAGAGAATGAGCAAAGCTTTAACATGGTAGAGATAGTAAAATCATATCGGATTTGGTTTCTAACATGTTAAAATAGCACACGTTGGTACTGTTTTCAATTTTTTCCCTGATAGTACGTCCGTATACACGAAAACAAGTTTTGTGTTCAAATATCTCGGTACAAAAAAATTGGAACTTCATTATAGCTTAAAAATGTCTCGATTCTGATAACATAGGGAAGAAAACTCATATTATCTCAGAAACTAAGTACACAGAAAATATGAAGATCAAAGTCCATGCCTCGATCGCTCCAGCCACCTTAAGTTGTTTATTATGACTATAAAACATAAATGTATAACTAAATTGAAATTAAAGTTATTTCTCCTTTTTCACTGTACTACTTGGAAACGTACGAACTTACCAAAAAATTAGTGAATCTGTAAACTTTCCAATAGCCATCTTGCCATCGTGATGGAGAAGTGGCTCCATCACGTATCATTTACTTGAGTGAATGGAATCGTAATTTTAGCGCAATTTATACCAAATAGGACTTGTACAACATTTCGAGCCCTAAATTTGATTCGAATCTGTTAAGTATTTTGAGAAATATTACATGGAAAGCGAAAATTCATAAAGAAGCATACGTTCCTCGAACTTTTGAAGGGCTGGAAGAACTGAATCTATTACCAGTGAAAGAAATGTCAAATTAGCTCTGTGGACCTTGTCGCAATAGATCAATAGGGAAGCCTACATTTCATGTAATAGATGCTTTTTTAGTTGTTGTGAAAGCTGGGGAAGCTTTTCTGATGGACATTTTTCTGTCACGAGTAGGTATACATTTTTCAAATTATTTTCGTATATTGAAAAGAGCGTTTCAGGAATCAAATTTATAATAAAATATAGTTGTTTATTATGCAGATATGCAGAAGTTTATATAATGGGCTTGTTCACGCAAAGCTCAGCATAGATGGCGCCACTATGTTACGTGCTTTAATCCGACTTTAGGCCGAGATGGGTAACAAAATGACGTCATTTCCGGCTTTGATTTCCGGTACAAATAATTACGGCACAGAGTGTTTACATTATTAAAAATGACCCAAAAATTAACAGAAAAAACAAAAAAAAACTAAAATGTACATAGTACAAAAATGTAGCCTGAAGTCGTATCTTGTTTTCATGTGAAAACTATTTACTGGGCAGAGATTAGAACGCGGCAAGATGACGAAAATTTGAAAATATGGAATTTATGTTGGGTCAATGATGACATTTCGTTTTACAAAGATATTATGCACGTAAGACACTGCAATTTACATTTTTAAATGTATTTGAGATTACAACAGACTACCAAAGACTATCAATACATAAATTGGTCATTTAAACTCTTTAAAACTCATTTTAGTTACTACCAAAGATGTTACCCAACCGCTGGCGCCATCCCACGGACATTTTGGTTACTAAGAAAAATTTTACTAATCTCGGCCCAACGAAGCTGCCCAAGCTAATCTGATGCTAGCAATCCTGGTGAGAGCAAATGGCAGTGAACAAGCCCATTGGGGGGTAATTCCACGCCAAAGTATACAAATTTTTGAAATAATAGGGTACGACTCCGATTTTGTTCATATTTGGTATACAAGTTAGGAAGCCGAAAGAAACATATGGCTCTTTCAGCGTTTTTCCATATTTTGAACGGGGACCGAGAAACGGGCTTCTCAAAAAGTCATTTTCAGGTGGGCCTAGCATTCTTAAAACCATTGTATTTTTATTACCGTTAGTGATAGAGACTTTTTTTTCTAAGAAATGAAGATCTTAATATGACAAATGTTATAATAATTTAATTTGGGTACAAAAATAAAAAAAATTGGGGGTGGGGGGGGGGGGGGGGGAGATGCTTAAATTTGTCCTTAAAACAACCTCCCTTATAAAGGTATTTTTTTATATTTTTAAAAAGAATATGTGTATCCTAATTGTATATGTAACATCCTTGCAAAGTTGTAGACTGGTAACTTTTGCGGTATGGAACTTATGCGGTATATTGTAAAAAGTACTATAAGTTTTTGAATTATATTTCACAACCTAAAATAGTAGAGACCCCCAACCCCTGGGGGTGGACCCCCAGCAGCAAGCTGGTCCGGGGTGCTTAGTCACGGATTCCTTTTCGGGAATTCATTTGGTGCGTTTCTTTGCTATTCCTAGAAAACTTTCATGTCAAGAAATAGAGTTATAAGTGACTCTTAGGTAATGAAAAATACTCTGAATCTGATATAATTTTAAGAGTCGGTTGCATGGCTGCCATTTTGAAATTTTTTTCAATAATTTTCTTCCCAAAACAGGGTATACTCTTTTGCTTCTAGTTTCTACAAGTCTCCATGAATATTAGTGTAGATATAATAGACTAATAGATAATCTATAGATATGTAGATAATAGACTAGATATACACGCAAAAATGCCATAAAAGATATTTTAATCCGGCGTTTATTTTCTCTCAAAATAATTTGTAAAAATGCCACTCTTAACGAGGCGTGGGGATCAGTTTTTGCAGTATTTTGAAAGCTCTAGGAGAAAATACTACTACTACAATGAAGTGTTTTATGCATTTAACCCATTGGAAATGTCATTGGCTATCTACGAAATTAATTCCTATATTGTGGCAGTTAAAATATGATTGTGAGCATGGAAGTGCTAATGCACGATTACGGGTTTTTTCTCTTGTCAAACATGAGTGAGCACTACTGTTGTATTTACTACAAATCGTAATGGATTGTAATGAAATATTTTATGGCGCTAGTTAAGACATGTCTAAGTGGGTTAAATGGATGTCCCCTTAGAAAGAAATACTACATTCCGCTTAAATAAATGTTAAAAATGACTCACGGGCAGCTGCAGTCACACTTCTTTATCACAAGTTTGTATAACCACCTTTAGAATGAATGGCTTTATCAAGAAAATCACGGTTAGTATCAACGGAAAGCGTGATTATTTGACAAGGAACACACTAAATTTGGAAGACCTGGCATTAAAATGGGCTTGGTTATCGCGGAAATAGTAAGGTAATCCACTGAGAAACTATGGGGCACGGCAAAGCGAGGACGATAAATTCGCCGCTTGCCCTTGGCAGCGCGTCAATCAGTTTTGTGCCAATGGTTGAACGAAAATGGCGGCCTCCTAGTGCTGTCAGTGCAGTGTTATTGTAGGTTATTGTTTTGATTTCAACGAGCAGCATTTTGTATTAAAAAGATGGGCAGGTACTGTAGTGTGCCACACTGCAAATCTAAGTGGAAAGCAGGGAACAAACACATGAAATTTCATCAGTTCCCTAAGGATAAATCCCTGGCTGAAGTGTGGGAGACAATGACAGGCAAACCCTCTACAGCCTCGTCATTTGTGTGCTCTTTACATTTTAAAGCAGAAGAAGATTACATTACAACGTCAATGGGTAAGGATTTCCTATTATTTTACACTGTTTATTACATTTTAATAAATGTTCAGTCAAGAGTAAAATATTCTCAGCACTTCTTTAGTTACCTAGAGGCTAGGTAGTAGGCTCTCTAGGTAGTAGTACCTACCTACCTAGGTACCTAGTGCTACTAGGTAGGTGGTAATTTTACGTACAGGTTGTGACAGGTGTTTGTGTTTAACCTAATTACCATTTTATTCATTGATAATAATTAATATTTAAGTACCTGTACTCTGTATTAATAAGTAGGTATCAAACTCTATTTATTCCAGGTCAATGGAAAATATTACGTCCCGGCTCAATTCCATCAAAGAATCTGCCCTATCCGGCTCCAAAAGCGGCGACTGCTCTCCTCAAAAGCCGGCAAAACGCTTCCAATATTGCAGAACTGGACTGTCAGCATTTGGTATGTTAACAACTTATCATTGCTTTTATTGTCAAGTAACAATCATTGACAACCATTAAATAGTCTTTACATGGCAGCTGTACCTATGACGTCATTGAGAGCATGCGAATAACGTACCTACAATAGGTTTGTTCATTTGACAAATCCAGTGCTAGAAAGTTTGAGCAAGAGCAAGTTCAGAGCAGAGCAACATTGGATGACATCATTTTTATTTTTTAGGCCCGAGCAACTTCTAGCAGCTGCTTGTGTTGTTAGCAGGTGTATGGCTATTTTTTTGTTTTTAGTGCCATTTGTAAGTGCTACTTGTTATAAACCCATTATGCAATTAGCTTAGACTAATGTCAAATATTATCATTCTTATTAGGTAGGTACCTACCTATTTAATTTTGGGAGGAATATTCTAAACAAAAGTAAATTATTTATCGATGGAAACTGATCAAGACATTTTGAATTGGTATTTGTTGTTATTTGTCGATTCGTCTATAATTCTTGATCAATTGTTTAATTCTGATGAAATAGACTGGTGAATAAGCAGTTGTGCACTATAATCAATTGTGTACCAGGCTTTAAGAAATTGTCGCATTATTTGTAATTAATTTTCTTTTGTAAAATGCTTTCAGAAGAAACACTAATATTTTATTGCAATTTGTCAAGTAATTCAGCTAATAGCTAATTGTTGAAGCAAATTTTTAAAAGCAAAGTAGGTACCTACCTACCTTCCATGTAGTTGTTCTGGTTCATACCTAATTGTCCAAAATCAAGTGCACGAACTCATTCTTGAAAGAATACTAAATTAATTGATTTAGTAGAATGTAACCCACCATAAAACACTCGGTTCATCAAGTCTCATTAAAAGTTGACTGCATTCAAAGGTAAACATTGGAGATAATATTTCACAGATATCGTCATAGTTTTTGTATGTACCTACCCATCAAATTGTGAAAAATAATGATCACTAGCTAGTTTTTAGTTGGCCTTAGCCATAGTATACCAACTTATAAATTTAGGTACAATATTTGTGCCCAAACTTGAGTCAAAGTGCCTTTGTAGCTTCGAGTCAAGTTTGTGCACAAATATTATGTGGGGCACAAATAATATAAAAGTTGATGTTTATATTGCTGAAGTTGACTGAAAAATTAGCCATGATAATTATTTTTCACATTTCTCGTAATTTTAAAGGTACAAAAAAAACTGTTATGATATTTAATAAATATTATCTCCAATGCTTACCTTTAAATGCAGTCAACTCTTAGGTCTCATCAACTAAAATAAAAACATACACCCTACTATGTGAAATAAAATTCATTTATTTGTAGGTGGCCAATGATCAAGAAAGTGTCGACAACCCAGTGGACACCGTAGGTTTTGAAGACATCCTCGATGTAGCGCAAGAAGTTGAAATTGTATCGGAGATGGAAGCGGAATCCGTACGTTTTGAAGACATCCTCGATGTAGCGCAAGAAGTTGAAATTGTATCGGAGATGGAAGCGGAATCCGTACGTTTTGAAGACATCCTCGATGTAGCGCAAGAAGTTGAAATTGTATCGGAGATGGAAGCGGAATCCGTAGGTTTTGAAGACATCCTCGATGTAGCGCAAGAAGTTGAAATTGTATCGGAGATGGAAGCGGAACACTTTCACAACATCCTCGATGTAGCAGGGGAAGTTGAAATGGTAACAGAAATCGCAACAGACACTGTACGTTTTGAGGAGATTCACGATGTAGCAGCGGAAGGTTCTATTGACACTGCAAGTTGTATGTATGCAACAACATCATCTCAGACATTTTTCACTTTGCACCAAGACAAATTTATCTCATTTGTATCTCTAAGCAGTGAAGAAGTGTTATATTTCACCGGGTTTGAAGTGGACAGGTTTAATGCTGTTTTCGAGTTTGTCTCAAGATATACTCTACCACTGATCAGTGCATGCAGTTCAAAGGACCAACTTCTAGTAACATTGTGTAAATACAAACATAATTTAGATTTTAAAATGCTATCATTCTTGTTCCGTCTAACTCCTAAATCCACAAGCAAAATATTCTCCCACTGGACCAATATTATTTATACAGAACTTAAAAAAATAGACTTTTGGTCATTAGGCAGACAGGACAGTAACCTTTGTTACAGGGTTATTTTAGATTGCACTGAAATATTTGTGGATAAAAGTGAAAATCCATTGATCCACCAACTGACATACTCGCAATACAAGAGCCGACCCACATTTAAATGTTTGATTGGTGTGGATGAGTCGGGTCTTATAGTGTTTTGTTCAGAACTGTTTGTTGGGTCAACAAGTGACAGAATGACAGTAATTTTAAGTAATTTTGTCGATAACGTTAAAAATGGTGAGACAGTCCTTGCTGATCGTGGATTTGAAATATCAGATCTACTGGAAGCAAAAGGTGTTGCATTGAACATTCCACCTTTCCTTCGTGGCAAAAAGCAATTGACTGAACATGAGGTCATGGAGACAAGGAAACTGGCAAATAGGAGGATCCATGTTGAAAGATTGATTGGTTTGGTGAAGTTAAACCAAATTTTAAATGATCCAATGCCATCATTTCTATGGCCCATAGCTACTAAAATTATGTTCAACTGTTCAATGTTATGCAACTTTAAAGCTAGAATAGTTCACGGAATACCCAAAAAATCTAAAAAAAAAAAAAAACATTAGGGAGCTAGAACACTTCAAATGCCATTGGCAATAAAGTGAATATTGAAAATATTACCTATTATTGGTGCTACCAAAAGAGGCACAAATGAATTTTTTATTTCATGTTAAAATGTGAAAACCAATTAATTAGTAATCCACACATTTAATATTGGTGCTACTGCTATCCCAACACCATAGCATAAATAATAAATGCTTCCAGTACTTTGCACACAAATGAATTACCTAGGTAATCTTGTTAAAATGTGAAAACCAAGTAAACAATATTGTATTGCACAATAATGTTTCTAGCACTTTTCACACTAATGAACTACAAATTCTTTTCACTGGTTCTACCAATATTTCAGTGTGACCTATTAACTCAGAACTTTTCACATGACAATTGAATTACTTATTAGACATAGAAAAGTGACTACAAATTGAAATAAAAATTCATCAATAAGCTTTCTGGCAAATCATTACTTACATTTTGTGATTAATTAAGGAACAATGTTGAATAATTTTGCCAAGGATTGTCTAGATCAAATCATCTGGATAGTTTAGTTTTAAAAAGCAAATATATTCTTTTAGATATAGGTACCTAGTACTACCAAATGGAAAATACCTTGTCCTTGACCTATCTTTTATGCCATTTTTTCCTAACACACAGCGGTGCAAAGACAGTTTTATAATAAAGCTCAAGGTCTTCAATAATAGCCGAGCATAATTGCCCATCGTACTTTATGTTCTGGATAAATATGCCATGGGTGGTCCAGACAATGAAGTCGCATTTCTTGATTCGTGTCACATGCATTTGGATCTGACATTGAATGTAGTATTGATGAGTTGAAGGAAGCTCTGGCCAGGGAGATGACTTTGATTTCAGGAACTTCGCCCTTTCTGGCCTCTCGAAACGAATTGAGTAAGGACACTTAACTTCAATTATCAATGATTTGTCATCATTAATACCATCGGGTGTAGCTGCGAGCCAATTCTTGTCCGGATCAATGAAAATGCCACAAGGATTAATGGCACTTCCAAGCATTTTACAATAATGCGCGATGGCAGACGCTTCCTTGTCCTTCCCCCAATCTGTAGCTTTGCTAGAAAACTTCGGGGATGTGATTTGTCGCTCAGCGTATCCTTCACAGAAATTTCCATTGAACACTGTCCGGTGAACATCGAAAGCAATTGATGCAGTAATTCGTGTTTCCCGGATGCTGAACCAGAGCGGTGACTTGGCTTGGCTTTGTGTTTTCACTTGATATAGCTGAATTGTCACTGGAGAGACCTCATTGATCTTATTCATGATGTTGACGGCAATGCTGTGTTGGCAATAGCCATCATGATCAATGAGGTATGCTTCAGTGTTGACAATTCGTGTATCAAGTGCAGCCACTGGGGTTTGACTCGCGATCATCTGGTTGAGGAAATCATCAGTCCGCATGTCACCTGGGACTGGTTGATCAGCAGACACTTGCAGATGCAGCATCTCATTGACGGTAACCTTTTCTTGCTGCAACCCTCTTCCCAAGATGGGCTTATGCCATTCCTGAGGGTTGCTGGTGCATGATGTTAGTTCAATGCCCTCTCCCGTGATCCCAAAGTGTTCGATGAAATAGGAGAGGGCCGAGATGTGCTTGCATGCTGCTGACCAACCAGCTCCTGCGGGACATTCACATGTGGCTTGACAAATCTTTTCCCTCGATGCATCGAGCGCTACTTTGACGACATAGTCATTGGCAGTTTTTGTTTGTGCTGCGCACACACATCGATAGAAAATGAATGTTGACTCCACACAAACCATCACATTCTTAACAAACTTGTTCAAGAAAAGCCTCCGACCCTTCTTCAAACTTGCCCCGGCACTTCTTCGAAGAAACCAGCTGCTAATTTCTTCAATTGAAAGGAATTCTATTAATTTCTTTGCAATGGTGCTAGCTGGTGAAAACTGTTTGATGTCAGGGAAATCTTGGATAGGATTTGGCAGGGATACTACAGTGGCATCAACCAATTGCCGATCAAGTTTGTTTTGCTTCCATAGATTCAGTCTGGAATACCAAAAAACATGAAATAAATTACGTGTACCTACCTATAAGGTGCTGGGTGACCCGTGACCACGACAACGCTTGACTATTTGGATGCTGGTAGGTACGACCAGATTTAACCAAATTTGAAGGGAAGAGGGGAATAAAATATATACCTAGAATAAGTAGTCACTTACTTTGTCGGTTAACCTTTTGTCGACTGAAGCGCACACATCGTTTTGACATTCAATAAATTCAAATTGCAAAATTATTTTTTCTAATTGTAAAGTACCTACTAGGTACCACTTACAGTATACCAAATTATAAAAATTATGAGGGATTTTGGATTGGATGTTGAATATCAGGGTTCTCACTACTCAATGATGTACAGATGGTTTAATTTCAATGATTTTTAGTATATTGTAACAAATTCCTATGGTTGAAACTGCGATGAACTTACAAAATAGTCTATGCAGTCTCTACAGAGTAGTAGGTAGCTAAGTAATTACATTTTAATTCTAGAAGATAAATTGCGTCTTATATTTCTTGATATTGTAAATCGGTTAATGATTAATTAATGTTGAGTTACTTGAAGAATTAATTTGATATTTGATTTAGAAATTGGGGTTATGAATCCCCCGAACCTGAACCCTAGGTATGAATACGTACCTGTCTTGTAAAACGGCTTTGTTGCCTGATGTCTTGGCTCCAAGGGCTTTTAAATCTTCCTTTAGTGCTTGCACTGTTACTTTCTCATCCATTTTAGTACAAATAATAAATAAAAACGAATGATAAACACGGAACCAAACCACTAGTACATGACATTAGACGGCCATTTTTTGCACTCATTTCCATCACTGCAGTATTTGCTGCAGCTTACTTCACACTCCTTACTCACTCCCGATGGCAGCGCTGCCGCACCCAGCGGGAAAAAGTTTGGCTAGTGCCCTATCACTCAAAAATGCACACGAAATCTATATAATCTGACAATGTTTTTACACCAGTAGTTCACCACTTTCCTGACAGAATATGCTAGTGAAAATCGTTGAAACTGCTTTATCGCAAGTAATTTTTCTAGGATTGATTCACGGCCAACTCGATACTTTCCACTGGGCAGTGATATATAAGTACCTTGCTTTTCTGAGAAGTTTCCTTACGTTCCAATGGTTACCTATTTATTCATGAATATATTTATCAATTTCAATATTTTTAGTAGAATTTTGATATTCAACAGATACCTGTGGCACTTGTCAGGTTACAAAACTATTATTATGGACGTTTTGGAATTAGAATTATGTTATTAACGGAATCTAATGCATGCATTTAAGCATTTGTAGGCGGAGCTAATTACCTATACTAAATGATATTTATTTTGCCATTTTATAGAAATTGAGTTACTTATTTACTTATTACTAATGATTGATTACAATTATTTGTCGGCCTGGATTTTTCACCATGAAAATAAAGAAGTAGCAAATGAAGTAAAAGCGGATTTATAATAATGTGCTTTTTAGGACCAATACCTACAGTCCTAAAAAGCTGTGGCATACGAAAACTACATGTATACTTGCCCAAAACCCATGTCCAAATTTTCTGCTGCAACAAGAAGTTGAACGGAACATTATATGACGCCGTAGACCTGTTTTTCTCATCGCAACTAAGCAAATATTATTCTCTGATCCACAAATAATCCATACTGCAGATTTTATATGAATGTAATCAACGAATCTTTCTGAATAGGGAAAGTGAATGAAGTATTGATTTTTTGAACTATGATGCGCTTGAATGTTGAACATTACTTGAGTTTCTGATTGACAGTGCACGATACTCCTTTCTCCTTATAGGCGTTTAATTCAAATATTCAGGTTGGCTCGTTATGAGGAACTTGAGTACCACATCTCCACCACAAGTGAACGTGGTTGCAACACGCATATGTGAAGCTCTACTATTTTCAGTGAAAACAGTGCTAAACCGACATAGATGCAAGTTTAAAAACTACGATCATCATTCGCTACAGTTATTGAACATCAAACACAGTGAGTTTGCTCTTGAAGCATGTGAATTAACCGTTATACCATCAATTAACTACTAGAATAACAGCCCAATTCCATCAAGGGGTGTGAAGATAGAATCAGCGCCAGCGCCGCGAGCGCCCACTAGCACAAGCAGTGGTGCCACGCTCCTGTGAAAACAACAAGCAGCGCGCGCAAAAGGCGCCAAAATTCAAAGTAATAAAAGTAGAATGCTAGAGAATCAAAATGCTACTGGTGCGGCTCTAGAGAGGCGTCAAGCGGACGGCTCCAGTCTACCGAGAGGCAGCAAATTGAAGGCTACTGCCGAGCCCCTCGCCATCGACTGCACTTATTCCGACATCAGACACGAGACTAACGTCATCATGGACTCACGACAAGACGACGCTCCCTCTACGAGCTGGTTCACTTCAAATGCGCCGAACAAAAGGCGCAAAACAACTAAGACCTCGGATCATTCTTCGCCTGCCCTTCCGCTTCAAAATAGATTCGACGTTCTATCTGGAGAAGAAGACGAGTCGGCCCACTCCGCCATGATCACAGAACCCATCATTCCGACTACTGTAAAGAAAATTTACATTCCACCAATCATCGTATACGGCGTTACGTCGTACAAGCCACTTATTGACACGATAAAGCTGTCATGCAAGGGAACCTTCGAAATTAAACCTAGGAGGGACAGCTACCGCATACAGCTATATTCAATGCCTGACTACAAAAGTCTAATCGAATTATTAAAAATCAGACTTGTTCAATTCCACACGTTCCCGACCAAAGACACCAAACCCATCAAACTGATTATTCGCGGACTCCCAACAATATGCGATGTTGCAGAGATAACCGCCGAACTATCAGAACTAGGCTGCGCGGTCGAGTCAGTTCGACAGCTACGAGCACACACCACAGAAAAAACTCCGATGCCGCTATTCCTCGTCTCCTTGAAGGCAGGCTCAGCCACAAGCCCGTTGACCGACACTACCCACCTTTGTCACTGCCGTATAAAGGTGGAACGCTATCGAGGAAATCAAGGCCCCAACCAACGATTTGGACATTCAAGCACCTTCTGCCAAAATATGGCAGTCTGCTTCAAATGCGCAGGACCACATGAAGGGCGTAACTGCACCAAATCAAATACAGTGCCATGCAAGTGCTCCAACTGCGGAGAAGCGCATCCGGCCAGCAATCGCCGCTGCGAGGCATTTCTCCGGGCCATTGACATTCATGAGGGTACCACACTCAGCCGACAACAGTATGCACCAGCTACGCCAGCACCACATGCACAGAACCGTCATCCATCCTTTACACCCATCCAACACCAATATGACAACTATGCCCAGGCTACCAGACAGGAAGCACAAACACAGCCGCATCCTTCCTATTCGGCTCAAGCAACTCCACCCCAGAGAGCTGAGCAACACCAACTACCAACACCGCCTCCTCATCCAGAACCGTATCAGGCCCAACCTCGACCCTTTCTCCCACCGACCCCGCCCAAAGACATCTGGTCTACAGTCGAGCTTATAGCCGAGGCCATACAGCAAATAGACACTCCTCCCACTGTAAAAATCCTACTCCAACTTCTGGTTGAACTGGTCCGTGGACAACGCTCCAATGGCCCCTAATCAACCAACAATCACCCTGGCGGCCTGGAATGTCAACGGCGGACTAAAAGCCAAACTACCTGAACTAGCCATATTTCTCCAGGAACACAATGTTAACGTTGCTCTTCTTTCCGAAACCTTCCTAACTCCCACTGATAAACTCGCCCTCCTAGGATACAGCATCTACCGCTCCGACCGCATTACCCTACATCGTGGTGGGGGAACAGCTATCCTAGTCTCCAGCCAGATCAAACACCACGAGTACAGCCTTCCTAAACTCACTGCAATGGAAGAAAACGCCGTCATAATTCAAACAGCCCATGGTCCGACACGACTGATCTCAGTCTACTCCTCTCCTAGCACCAAATTCAAAACACAAGACATGGACAACCTCTTCAGCGATCCCGTCCCGACCATCATGACAGGGGACCTAAACGCCAAACACAGGACCTGGAACAGCCGAGTTAACAACGCGCGAGGCAACGCCCTCTACAGCCACGCAAGAAGAAACAATTACATCGTTGCTGGCCCGCGAGAACCTACACACTACAGTGGCCATCTGCGAGCGACCCCAGATGTCCTCGACATCGCCGTCATGCACAACATCCAATGTTCATTTGATCTAGAAGCAATAACAGACCTTCCATCTGACCACAACCCGATTTTGATCCGGGTAGGAAACCACTACATCCCCTCAATCCCCCGCATCAGCAGAAATTTCAAAAAAGCAAACTGGGAACGCTATCGAGAGGAAATCCATAACCTCCTCCCAGCCGAGCAAGCCCCAATCACCACCACAGCCGACCTCGAACATCAGGTCACCCTACTAACCGAAGCGATCACAAAGGGAACAGACAAGGCTATTCCCATCTCAACAGCTCCTCGTCGAACACTCTATGACCTACCTCAAGGGCTCAAGAGATCAGTAGCCATCAAGAACAAGGCGCGACGTGACTATCAACACTACCGCACACCAGCCCTCAAAGCACACTTCAACAAACTTGAGAGACAACTGAAAAAAGACATCCAAGATCACAAGCGAGCCACATGGGACTCCACAGTAGGCAAACTCGCTTTCTCAGACCACACAGTATGGTCAATGTGTCGCAAACTTCAACGCCGGCCCGAACCAGACCCCCCGCTGCAAGGGCCACATCACATAGCGCACAGTCCTGAAGAGAAAGCTGAAATCCTCGCAGACTCCCTTCAGCAACAGTTCACCCCGAATCCACCAAACCACAAGACACCTGCAATCGAGTCACTCGTCCACCAGTACAAACAGCATTTCGTAGCCCCACAACCACTCCCGGACAATTCTACTTGCACCTCCGGTGAGCTTTTCGACGTAGTAAAGAAATATCCTGCCGGCAAAGCCCCAGGTAACGACAACATCATAAAATCGCAAGTTTTGGAGCTACCTGAAAGAGGGATTTCCCTTCTTCTGTCCATCGTCAACGCCACTCTCACCCTGCAGCATTTCCCCCAACAGTGGACAAAGGCAAAAATCATACTTTTCCTAAAACCAGGCAAACCTCCTAGACAACCCACCAGTTTCAGACCCATCAGTCTCCTTCCCCTCCTCTCAAAGATAGTAGAGAAAGTAATCCTGCGCAGAATTACTGAACACACGGACTCAAACAACATCCTTCCAGACGAGCAGTTTGGCTTCCGTTCAGAACACTCTACCATCCATCAACTCCTCCGAGTCACCAACAAGATCACCGAGGGCTTCAACAAGAAATCTTACACCGCCTCCGCCTTTCTGGACATTGCCAAGGCTTTCGACCGAGTTTGGCACACTGGCCTCCTTTTCAAACTAATAAAGCACAAATTCCCACCCTACCTTGTACTTCTGATAGAATCCTACCTAAAAAATCGCACATTCTTTGTGACCAAACTCAGCTCCCAGTCTTCTGTTCGCCCCATACTTGCTGGGGTCCCACAGGGCTCCTGTCTTGCCCCAATCCTATTCAACATATTCACCTCAGACCTCCCGACAACTTTCCCACACGTCACAATAGCGCTGTTTGCTGACGACCTCGCAATACTAGCACAATCACGGCGAGCTACTCAGGCAGTTCACTATCTACAACCGGCTCTTGACAGCATCGCAACATGGTACGATCTGTGGCGAATCGACATCAACGCCTCCAAGACGCAAGCGACCCTGTTTACCAGAGGACTGCAGGAAGCCCCCGAGCTCATCCTACGAGGAGTCAGCATTCCCTGGACGAGAGAAGCAAAATACCTGGGAGTTCTTATGGACAAACACCTTACCTGGACAGCACACATCCGAGAGGTCCATAAAAGAGCCAACGGCAAATTAGCAGCACTCTATCCGCTTCTAAAGAACAAATCTATGTCCTGGAACACAAAATTACACCTCTATAAATCCATTATCTAACCAACCTTCACATACGCCTCGCCGATCTGGTCTGGTATTACTTCTGCCACGAACCTGCAGACTCTTCAAGTCCTTCAAAACAAAGCCCTCAGAATGGCATCTGGCGCTCCCCGAGCGACACGCATTATAGACCTCCATAATGCGCTGAACATTCCCTACATTTCAGCCACACTCATCCACTTTGCCGAAACTTTCTTCGCATCACTTCCGCTTTCCAAAAACCGTCTCATTCTGGAGCAGTCAACAATCTCAGTCAGCTCTCATGATAGGTTCAAAAGACCGGTCGCATCACTCCAAACACCATCCTCCTTACCGCCTCCACGCACATCAGGAGCGCGAAAAAGAAAATCCTCGGACAAATAACAACACATTAATAATCTTAAGTAGCCTCGATCGAGCGCTAATTTCACCAACAAACATCCAAGTTTGTCCACAACCTGGCATTCCTAACATAATCGCCGCTAGCTCTATCCACGAGCTCCACCAACTCCACCTCTGTCTCAAATCAACTGGCAGTCATTTATAGCCATACAGGCTGGCAATGACATTTTCGAGAGTAGCCGCTGCGCGGCAACTCACAAGAGGAATCTGCTGTATGAGGAACTTGTGCGTTGCCCAGTTTGTCATTGGTTAGCTATAACATGAGATTTCGCCACCCTCCCCTGCTGTCTATTTGTCGGGATCTTACTATTTAAATTGTCTATATCGTACAATTGGAAAACGCTCAGTGTAACTCGTTTATGAGCGAGCACTGATACGCGCAATACCTATACCTGCTTTCCACACCCTCTTGCTTGAATACCCACAGAGAAATATTCCAGATGCAGTGACTTAAAACACTTTTCAAAGCATGCCAAGACAGGAACGATAAAATTTCAAGGAAAATACTATAACCTATCATTATCAAAGAAAGAAGCACACAATATTTCCATTTAGATTTCATTTAAATTGCCGCCAACAAGCGCGAACCGAGAAGAGAGATCCACCACAAGACCGGTGACCGCCGGAGTGCCCCAGGGGTCCATCCTCGGGCCATTCCTCTTCAACACCTACCTGAACGACGTGCCGACTAACATCAAGAACATCGACCTAGCGTTCTACGCCGACGATGGAGCCATCATCGCGCAGTCCGGCAAAGGAGAGTTCCTCGAGAGGAGGCTTCAGAACGCCCTCAACGTGCTGTCCAAATGGTACTCGGCTTGGAGGATTGAGCTGAACGCGACTAAGACCACCGCCACTCTCTTCACTCGCCGCCGCCTCAAACACACACCGGAGCTGAAACTTGACGGGCAAGAGATCATCTGGCAGCCGAACAGCCTTTACCTTGGGGTAAAGCTAGACAGCAAGCTGAACTGGCGAGCCCACGTCGAGTTTGTTCAGCAGAAAGCGGCGCGCAAGATGGCCGGCCTCTACCCTCTCCTTCGCTCGAAGTCGATGAGTGTCGCGGTGAAGACGCGAGTCTACTCGGCAATCGTCCGTCCGACGATCACGTACGCCTGCCCCATCTGGAGCGGATGTGCCAAACTACTTCGGGACAAACTTCAACGGGTCCAGAACAAGGCATTCCGTCTGGCTTTGGGATTGCCGATGTACGTCCGAACCGCAGACATACACCGCCAAGTTGACGCAGAACTACTCACACAACACATGTTGAGACTGAACATCAAGTTCTACGAGCAACTCGCCGACCACGACAACCCACTGATTGCCGCACTCAGCAAAATAACAACCAATCCCTGGGACAAGTATCCTAGACCAATAGATGCGCTGAACATCTAGACACGCCCCATCTGCAGCTGGCAGATTCACGAAGAACACCGTGCCGAATAAACTCACCAGCCGTTGAGGAATAGGCGCAAGCCTCAGTCTCAACCACCGTGGCACACAAGTGCCACCAGCCTGACGATCTTGCGAACTGCGAAACGAAAGTCACAAGAAAGTTCCGGTGATAATCCCGAGGTGTGTCACAATCCAAGCGCATTGCTCTGGACTCGACAAAACTCTTTGACTGGAACTTGCATTGTTTTATCTGTGGTAATGTAAAAGATGAACGAAAGAAAGGCGACAAAATTTCCCTTGCAAATATGAACCCTACTTCACTACATTCAACAGTCCTATGACCAAAAACGATCCGAATAGGTAATAATCCAGCGGCTTACGTTTGAAAGAGATTTGTTTGCTGTGAACGCACGTTACCATAGGCAATGTCACCAGACGTATTGCTCAGAGAAGAACATCAACGCAGCAGAGAGGAGAGAGAAAATTCTAAATTTGATAGAGCAGCTGATTTGGTGTGTGATCATTTTAAAAATAAATTAGCCGACGGAAAAATTGTCTTAGTTCCGCAAGTGTGCGAAAAATTCAGAGCATTTTTAGTGCAAGAAGGGGCCGAAGCAATCGATGCAGAACAGTGCCGCACTGCATTTATCAAGAGCAAGATTTTGAGTAAGTTCGGCAGTTTTGTTTCCTTTCACGTTCAGTCTGGAAATTTGCCTAGCATAATGTGTGCAAATACAATTGTGTGTGGGTCAACTGTATAATTAGACGACGATCTTGTTACTGAAGACCTGACAATAGCATCCGAATCACCCGACATGATACTGAGACAAGCCGCTGCAGTCATCCAAACAGAAATTAATAATATTCCAACAGCCGATTATTATCATTTTCCATCCGGAGTGTCTCTTCAAGCTTCTGAAAAATTTGTACCACAGCGTTTGGCTACATTATTGAAGTTGATAATGGATCCGCGAGCACACAGAGAAGATGACACAGAACTCGAATCAGACGAAACAATAAAACGACGATATTTGACAATCGCAGAATGCTTAATTTACAGTTCACGCCGTTTTAACAAAAAAAAGTAGTTCCTCCACTGTAAGAAATTTCTCCGATATAAATCGGGTTTGTAACAGCAAGCACCATCTCTCACTACAGCCAGGTATATATGTCGGACCTTCGGTCTAGAATAAAGATACGTCCGGTCACGGCTATTAGCGGACGCGCGCCTCCAACATTTTACCTGATTGACCAAGAAGATATCAGAGCTGCCATGTGATAGTACATGTCGCTGAACCGGTTATTTATCGGGTTTGTACCAGTAAAACATCATGAATGTATCTAATATTAAAAATAAATTTGAACAGTCTTCGATTAATTTCACAGCTTGTTTTCATCGTATTTTATTTCTGTAAACGGAAATAGAGAAGGAATTACAATCATGATAAATACACATAGTTAAATTGTAATGCCCCCGACAAGCCTCGAACCCGCGACCCGCTTTGAAGTCTTGTAGAATCTCGCCGTGTTACCCCGGGACCACGGAGGGAAGTGAGAAACATAGCGCTTGAGACTCACTTTGAGTCCCACTTGCAAGTAGCGCTATACGTATTCAATATCTGACCTACTCATACAACAAGCTTAGGACATTTTAGGAAAATACTTGCTAGTCAGTTGGATGCTTTCCTGTATATTGATGAAAAGATTGACATTTGCGCCTTTGACTCTGTACGAAAGAAGGGAAGATTTAAAATTAGACCGAGTATCGTTACTACCTGACGCCCGCAAAACCAGTCACGGCAATCGGAAATCACCATTGTTCACAAAGAGGAAGAGACCATCTCTATGATTCTTATCACTAGAGAAGCAGTCGTGGCCACACTCACAGTAGATAATAATAAAAATATACTGGACATTTGTAGAAAGATAATTAAATCGCCTTTAGACCCGCTAAAAATGCAAGGCGTTCCATTATTATGGACTCGATTTATACATTGTTCGTTTTAAATTGAATAAATGGAACAATTCCATACATTATTATGGTAAGCATGAATATGCATTTAACTTCCTACACAGGATTGTTTAAAAAAAACAGGGGACCAATTACTTCTTTGAATACATTTCTCGCCTACAATGATAATAAAACTGATAAGAATACACCGAATGAGATTCTTTGAAATGATAAGAAAATTTACGACATGTCAGTGCTAGTTAAAATTTTATTGATTTTATTTTATGCCAAATTTATGTCAACAAGTTTACTTTTTACCGACAATATATTTTTTACAAATCAAATGCGTATAAGTTTTAAATGTTTGTATAAGTTTATAACAATCTACTATATGACCCATTGTTATAGATTAATATGTTTTTTTTTTTAAATTTTCAACTTTGATCTATTTTAATTGTTTCGCAAGCTGTAAAATTTACATAATTACGGTTTTTATTTTGGGTTGGGGGGGGGGGGGGGGGGGGGGCTGAGTACTAATTTATATTATTTTGCACGGGACAATATTATGCATAGGAAATCCGATAAATGTTGTAATTGTTATGCATTTTAGTTATGTACACAATACTGAAAATTATTCGACACTCGAGTCAGGAAGTATTGCGGTCCAAGCTTGAGATTTTGCTTCCGCTTGACCCGAGTTTTCGACCTACCCCCGAACACCGGATATTCACGGTCCAAACGCGGACAAGAAAAGGTACAAAGCCGATAAATCTCCGGCCCTCGTCACCGTCAATGCAGTTTACTGGTCTGGTCTAGAATATCACACGTTTAGGTACAAACCTGTAATATATTTGTTTCTTGAACCAAGAATATTGCGATTATTAATTAGAGTGTCCGTTTCATTTGGGTCTGATGGCTCAATTACACCATGAGTATGGAAATCGTAATCTCATATAGACTCTTCATTCGTATGGACCAAGGAGTTTACGACTTTCTGCAGGCATATTTCGCCTCACGCACCAAAAACACCAGGCAAGCAACGGGTCACGTAGCACGCGGTCAAACCCGCACAGTTCCAATAGTTGGTTCCAGGAATATTTTAATTGCGCGCCAATGATTACACTTAGGAGATGCGGTTTGTAACATTGCTTAACTGAGACTCTAAGGAATCACCTCCAATTTTTAGATTCCGCGACCTTACAGCAAGTTGAATAGATCACTTTTTGTGCATTCTGAATTATTTTCCAAACGTTCCCAGACATATTTTAATTGCGTGCCACCCAAAGTGTAAAAGTGAATCGAAAAATGGGAGGTGATTCCTTGGAGTCTCGGTTAAATGTTACAAACCGCATCTCTCTAAGTGTATTCATTGGCGCGCAATTAAAACATTACTGTAACTCTTGGATTGGCGCTCGTAAGCGCGCGTGCGAATGCAATCGTTTTCTGCATGGAATTTTTCCCCGGGAGGAGTGGCGGCTAGCCGGGAGTGGTTTTAAGCCCGTAGCGTAGGCCGGTACTTTCCTTGGGTTGGCCCCTCCAGAAGAATATAACTACAACCTCCTTGGTATGGACTCTGCGCGAGTTATTATGAATTACGCTCTTTCCTAACAACAATTGCTGAGGATCAGTTGTCAAACAGTGATGAGATGTACACTCCCCCAAATAATAAACGGTACTCGAAAGAAAATGAATTGACTGATTAAGGTTTGATGGCATCATTCCATGAAGTCAGTGCTAACACATTATCTAACTCTTTTAGGTGAGCTCTGATTTCATTGGTAATAACAAGGATTGATTGTCAAGAAACCGGCCCAGCAGTTAATTCGTTTTGTACCAAGTACCGTTTATTATTTATAATAATAATAATAATAATAATAATAAATATCTTTATTTGTAGAGCGAAGTTAAGCCAGTGGCTTCTCTTCCACTTTACTCTTTTGTTAACATTAGTGGTACAGTGTCAAGTAAATATGTGAATAAAAGGAAAATTTTACAATGTATAATTCGACTATGGATAAGTTATTGATTGACATTAAGGAACAAAAAACATATGGATAATTAGAGTAATAATAACAAAGACAATAGTAACAGATACTTGAAGGAACTGAAAACTTCATGATTAATTAAATTACAAGGTATTTGTAATTGGGGGAGTGTACGTACTCACAGGTTATAAAACAGAAACGAGGGTGGCAACTTTCAAGATCAAACTGTAACGAATGAAGTAGTGTCAACTAGAATGAAATGGACTTATGAAACCACATTAAAAGTGCCAAAATAGAGAATGAACAAACTAATTCACTTCCAGAAACCAACTATCCGACCAGAACCACAGAGAATGCATGGCATCTATGACAAGTTGCATACAATTCTGGATTATTCATGTGTTCACAACAACAGCAAAGATATCGCCTTGATATTATTGCGACAAGTTCACCGACCAATTTTCAAGGAATTTAAGTTGATTCAGATTACCAGACAATACCATTTTGGACTGGCTTCAATACCTCTACCGGAACAACAACTGTCAATACAACATTGGAACAAGGAGAGATGTTTGCAAAGAAATGTGGTCAACAGTTTCACGTGCAAACGTTCGACCAACAACTGTACGCCCGTCGCGCAGCAGATCAAGATGAGCAATCCGGAGGAGTACCTACTCCAACTTGATTGTTCGTTTTGGTGGCTTCCATAATCTCTGCACGTTCATTGCTTGTATTGGCAAGATTTGGGGCGATGCTGGTTTGGCAGACATCTTGAGTGACTCTGGCAGTTACGCGACACACACAGTAAACGCCATGCTGTCAGGAAAGCAATTCTTCAGAGCTGTCCGAGGGTTAACACAAGTGTACGAAACCCTCATGAACATTCTGATCGTAAATTGCTTGAAGTGGATGGAGAGCACTGGAGAAGATGTCACTGAACTGGATGCACTTGTGGCCTGCCTTATAAATGCTCACACAACACATGAAAAAGAACAAGGATTCGAGGCACTTCAGGCCTCGTTGAAGTCGTTTAGTTGAAGAGATTGACTCCCGCTTCCTGTCTATCGTGTTAGAACAATGAATATTCTAACGGGTTGTCTGGTACCATGTATAAAATACGTTTATAACCCAGCCTTCTAGAATATTGCTGCTCGGGTAGGGGTTCTTCAGATGCGTCGTCTGCTGACGCTGGGTGGAGTCTCACGGATTACTCCATGAACAATGACATGGGACGCTTGTAGCGGTCCCATGGGCTGACAGTGTAGAGTAGTTGATCCCTGATGAGCTGGTTGGGCGCCTCGTCCAGGGACTCGTAGAGCTGCTCTGCCTGCTGCATGAAGAAGTCCTCGATGGTGGGGACTTGAAGATCTCGATGGATGTCGGCGTTTCTGATGAACCATCTCGCCGAAGTGATTCGTCGTAGTGCTTTGTTCTGGACGATTTGCACTCGCTTCTTCACAGCCTCCGAGCACCAGCTCCAGACCGGAGATGCATAAGTCAATGTTGGCCTAATAATCGCTGTGTAGAGCAAGAGCTTGTTTTTGAGGCTCATGTCAGGGTTCCTGAACAGCGGTGTTAATGCTGCCAGCTTTCCAATTGCTCTGGAGCAGATGGTGTCCACATGCTGGCTGAAGTTCAGGCGGAAGTCGAGGGTCACCCCGAGGTACACGCTCGAGGGTTCCCAGCCTATCTGCTGGCCGTTAATTGTGATGACGGGGGGAATCAGACCATTATTCTTCGTGAAGAGGGTTGCCTTGGTCTTGTCGGCGTTGATGGCGATTCTCCACAGCGCATACCATGCCATTATGCGGTTAAGGGATGGCTGAAGATATGTGCCGAGCAGCTTCGTGTTCTTGGACTGGGCAATAACAGCCAAGTCGTCTGCATACAGGCCTAACTTGGTTTCAGGCAAGTCAGCTGGGATGTCATACGTGTAGATGTTAAATAGGTCCGGTGAGAGCGTAGAACCTTGAGGCACCCCAGCAGAAATCTTCTTGACAGATGAGTTCACTCCTAAGTAGGTTACATAGAAAGTTCTGTCAGTCAGAAATGATCTTATGGTTTCTATCAAGTAGGGCGGAGCTTGGAGCCGGTAAAGCTTGAGAATAAGTCCTTCGTGCCACACGCGGTCAAACGCTTTGGCAACGTCTAAGAAGACGATGCCTGTCTGCTTCTTGTTGTTGGATCCTTGAGTGATGATGTTCGTCACTCTCAGGAGCTGCTGTGTGGTGCTGTGCTTTGGTCTGAATCCAAACTGTTCTGGAGGGAGCACTGCGATCTCCGAGATATGCGCCATGAGACGACGCTGAAGGACACGTTCCAGAAGTTTGGCAATGTTGCTCAGCAAACTGATCGGTCGATAGTTGCGTGGATCTCTCGGTGATTTTCCGGGTTTTTGGAAAACAACTACTCGAGCCTTTTTCCAAATAGCCGGAAAATGTCGGAGGCGCATTGATGCATTGAAAATGTCAACTATCCTCTGGGCGGTTGATGGTGGGAGGTTATTGATCGTGATGGTGTTGATACAGTCATCTCCAGGGGCCTTTCTCAGCTTCATACTCTTGGCATGGTGGATTAGTTCGGTTATCGAGCAGGGATCCTCTTGATCACGGTCTGGTTCACTTGCTGCTATTTGCTGATGTTCTGCGGTGAAGTCACGGAGCTCCTGTTCAAGTGCTGCTGTGTCAGCGGTGCTTAAAGAGTATCGACAATACGGCCGAGCCAATAGCCCAACATTTCTTTTCTGGGACAATCTCATCGTAACCTTGGAGATCATGCTTCTGAACATTCGCGCAGAAAGGGATAAACTCCATGTTCAGACGCAAGTTAACACTCTGCCACACTTCTTTGCATGTAACCGACAGAACTATGCTCGCTGGGCTACGTACTACGCCGTAGACATGCTAACATCCCTTCCTCCGGCGATAGAAACCGAGTTCGACAATGGCCACTTTTCTGTCAACTTCACTCCCGGTTGCTTCCGAGGTGTGTGGAGTAACATGGCCGTGGAAATGTCAGTCATCAGAGACACCAAGGGAGGAAACACTGTAAGTGGCATTGTCGGCTTCACGTTGAAGGAGAGCGCCGTTCTGAGGTGGACGCTAACATGTCACGTGCTGGGCTCGTACGACAAAGAAATGAAACGACGAAAAGGACTACCATCTTCAGCGTTCGTCCACGATCAGGATAAACCCTCCAGGAAAGCTCGAGATTAGAGAGAAGTGACGAAGATCATAAAATCACACATCCAAGACAACATGGTCGATCCATTTGACACCGAAAACGTTGTCAATACATCCTTGTCATACTGTGTCGAGACAGGCAGAGCTATGCTCAAAGAGTTTGTTCAATCACTACTTGAGCCGCACCAGGAGGAGAGTAACAGCAAAAAGCTTTTCAACGATCCCATCAAAAAATCAAGTCTCTTATCTTTCAAAGACATGCAGAAGGGAACTAAGATAATGGTGAGCAGTAAATCAAAGATGGCGTTGCTCGTGCGGTGTAGTGTCCAAAAACGCGTCGTTAACTGAGTTCTATGCTGCACGCTATTGAGATATGCAATGCAAATTATTTGACAGAAGTAGTGTTGCATCCCAGTCAGGCCTCGAGATGACGGTATGATGATGCAATGAACCAGATTCGAGTGTAAAGCTGCAGCGTCGACTAATTGTTCCCCTAGTTGCGCCCGAAGGCTGCGCCCGCAGGCAAATGTGACATCTGTATTTTATTGCCTTTTTAGTTTATAGCTAATTGTTTAGACTCGCGTCAGCAAATTCTTGGAATTCAATGAACGCGCTTGAGGGTTAAAAAATTGGAGTGTTTAAGGGTTGGTTTAGGGTAAAGGGGGGTGGTCAGATATATGGGGTAAATACCCTACGATGTGCGTGCGCCGGGTCTCGTAGAATGTCTCTACCATCAAAGGGTGTAGGAGTATGAAGAGCAGACAGATATTATGTGTATGTGTGTGCAGACATACATACAGACATTCTACTTTATACCGGGTGGCCCAAAAAAAACATCCAACGGGCGAGACATCATTGTGACGAAACTACTGCACATATCGTGCTGATAATCACACCAATCATACAAAACGTAGTAAGGTATAATATGTGAAAGTATTAACATCATACATATTATAAGAAAAAAGTTACAGCTGTTCGAATTTCGTTGTCGAAAAATCGATTATACGGTGCTCAAAATTCAAGCGTCCAGAAAATGTCAAATGCCCGGGACGCTGTTAACTCAAAACTGCTCACGATATCAGGCTGAAAATTTCATATGTTATTTAATATATATAACTATCAATTGTGTAAAAATTCAATTCATTTGAATCAATGTAACGAAAGTTATGTTATCTAGAGTATGCGCTTAAAAAGTTGAATACACGCAGAGATAATTTCTCAAGTTTTATTTCACATGTTAATTTTAGAAGTGAAATTATCTCCAATATTTTCTGTTTTTAAGCTCAACTTCAAGATACCATAACATTCGTGCCACTTATTCAAATGTATTGAAATTTGTATACAATAGATAGTCATATGTTGTGAATAATATTTGAAATTTTCAGTCTGATATCACTGTTGAAAATAAAGGTGTCACCGCCAGTGTACTTTTTCTGAATGCGCGCTCGTGAGCTCCGTATAATCGATTTTTCGACAATGTAACTTTTTTCTTACAAAAGAAATGTTTTTGAAACTTTCACACATCAAACATTGGTATGTTTGTTACAACATATGACATTTTTGGACTTATATCTGCAGTATTTTATTCACAGCGGTGTCTCGCCCATTGGACGTCTTTTTTGGGTCACCCAGTATTAAGGATGTGAGGTGCCCAGTTTAGATTTTCATTATTAAGATTCCTAGGAATTTTGTCTCGGACACCTTTTCAATACTTACCTCTGGATTCAGTCTGATTAAAGAGCTACTCGTTATAGTTCGTTGTGCTGTGGGAGGTTGGGTGCAAGACGATTACTTAAATTTTGCAAATTTCTTAGCCTGTGATTCATTTTACCAAATATTTTTATATTTAGTGTAATGTTGGAGTGTACACTTATCTTGGCTTAGTAAAAGGCCGGTGAGCTGTCGTTTGTATTGGAAAAAGCAAGTAACATGGATGGATGGCGTCCTGTTTAAGAGATCACTAATACCTATCACAACTGTAAAAGATATGATTTTGAAATATACACATATTTTAGAAAATATAGCAGAATTTAACATGTGTAAGTTTCAAACATATTTATTAAATAGAAAAAAGCTATAAATCATTAAAGTTACAGTTGGGTACCGCCATCCGGTATAACTAATTATATATTTATGTGAGTGGAGGGGATATCTTGTTGTAGTAGTATTATGGTTTGTATTGCGCTCAACAGCTTGATTATAAGCGCCGATATCTTGATCGCCTATCACCTAAATATAATGTATACGACCTAATTTGTATTTATTATCAGTTCTATTCAATTGTATTAACTTTTCCTCCATACATTATCAATAATACTGACTTATTTATTATTCACATCTATTTTTAATAGCTAGGTGTGGAGAGTTATGGGGGTAGGTAAACTAGGTTAAGAACTCGACAATCTATATGGGTCGTTCCACGGCCCATCGACCAGTTTTGAAAAAAAGTGGCCGCGACCTGATTTTTGATTCTTTTCAAATTTTGCACAGTTGTTACCTATCATATGCTTAGCTTAGCCACACCTCGCTTTTATTTTTGTGATGCGCCAATATCAAGTTACATGGCGCCAAAGTTTGAAAGTGGCGAAAAATCGACGAAAAGACGCTCTCATATTTATGATGTTCATTCCAACACTATTATAGATATCAACTTGAAACTAGCGGCAATCTTTTCCTTAGATATGACACTATCATGGTATATTCACTTGTATTCATTAAATTTCCATATAAGTGGTCAAAAATTAGGTTCAAAAACCACAAAAATTTTGCATTTTGCAGTTAATTTATGACGATATTTTTCCATGAAGGGCTAAATTTAAAAAATCCAAAATATTTGTGAGATTACTACACATATGTATCAACAAATTTTACTCCTTAAGTGTTTGTGTTTTTTCCCCCTTCAAACAGAAATGTTGTCTCAATACTCTTAAAATGTCAAAATTTGGCATATTTGACCCCATTTTGACAGAGAAGTGTCAACATTACAGCCGTGCAAAAAATATATTTATTTAAAGTTATCCTTTGTCTACAAACTCCAGTTAGTTTCATATTGTGTTTCGGGTTAGTTACGGAAATATGAAAATTTGTGACTAAATATTTTCATGAACAATTGAAAAATGTCAATTAAATAATTTTGTATTTTTTTGTGTTATGGTCTATTATTGGTATAAATGTAATATCTCGACTTTTTAATAACAACATTATTAACTCTAATTAACTGTAAACGTATGGTTAACATAAATTTATTGAATCGCATTCGAGGTCTAATCTATGGGGGTGACAGGCTCTAAGTGGTGAATTGATTACGCGGAGGATTTATGGAGTTTAGGAATCGGTCCAGAAGTTGTCGTATACAATACTTCTTAGACTAATCTTTTGAAGATAATGACTGATTTAATGCAGTGATCTGGCACAGCACGTGTTCAAAGTTAGGGGGTTGTGTTTGTTTCATGCTTTAAGAATCAGTTCAGTTCAAAGTTTTCATCCGAGTGGATCGTAAGCATTCAATAAAAATGGAGTGTGCTGTTGGAATATATTTAAATGAAATCTGCAAAAATAGTTCATATAAGTGCTACAGTTCTCTTTACTCTGGTGCAGAAGATTGTGTAAAGGATATTAATGATTTTTCAAGTGTTGATAAAAAATTGCTAAAATGTAGAGTTAACGAAAACATTGATTCGGTATGTATTTATCATGAAGTAAAGTTCCTCATCAAATTCAATCATTTGTATGGTAAAAGGTGCTGTAATCCATTTAGTGTACATAAAAAGAGTGTAAAGATATCGCTTCGAGTGATAACGTTGAATTTTGCCGAAACTCACTCGGGTCTTGGTTTGATACCTGGGAAATCCTTGTGTTCAAATTGCCGAGCCAAAATACGTTCAGGTGCTACATTATTAGATGTTTCGATTGCTTCTGTGTTTGTACCAGACAACGATGCACTCAGCGGCGGTATTGATGCAGCTAATGAAGTGTGTTCTGCCCTCGAAATGTCTCCTTTTAAAGTGCAAAAAATGAACATAAAAAAGCGCACTATTGCTGTCAAAAAGAAGGTTGACATAATTTCGAAAGAACTTCTGTCGAAAGTGGGGACTTCATATCAACTTGCTGCGGAGAGTGAGAGTGAGAGTGAGAGTGATAGCGACAGCGACCAAGACGAAGCCAAGGACGAATATTCCGACTTAATAGCTAAACTAAAAACGAGGATTAAGAGTGCAACGACAAGTGACGAAAAAGTTAAAATCATTAGCTTGCTGCCTGAATCATGAAGTGCAAACAAAGTGTCAAAGGAGTTCGAAGTTTCTCTGTACATTGCGAAGAAAACTCGACATCTTGTAAAAAAATATGGAATCATGCCTACAATACCTCAAAGCGCTCGTCATCATGGAACTGACCAAAACATTGTAGATGTAGTTGTGTCATTCTATGAGAGCGAAGAAGCCAGCCGATTATGTCCGGGTAAAAAAGATTGCGTTTCAGTTAGGAACAAAGAAGGAAAAAAGGAGAGCAAACAGAAACATTTAGTGCTGGGGAATCTCAAAGAACTTTATGAACTTTTCAGACTGAGACATCCCGATTTAAAAATAGGATTTTCAAAATTTGCAGCATTAAGACCCAGATGGTGTGTACTCGCTGGGTCAAGTGGGACCCATTCAGTGTGCGTGTGTTCTTACCATCAGAACGTGAAACTTATGCTAATCGGTGCACACATCAAGCATACGTATAAGGACCTCCTTCGCATGATGGTGTGTGACATTGAGTGCGAGAACTGTATGCTTCATGACTGCCCTGAGTGTCCTGGACCCGATGAAGTGAGGAACACACTGCTTGGTCTTCTGAATGAAGAGGAGTGGGATGAGGAACTCCAGTACAAGCAGTGGGTTTCAACAGATCGCTGCAGACTCATCAACGTCAACGAAACATACACAGATTTCATTCAAACATTAATTGACAAACTTACCAGTCTTAAACAGCATCATTTTATATCCTGTATACAGTCAGCTGCTTTTAGAGACAGAAGGGAAACTCTGCAGCGAAGAGAGTGCATCATTTCGGGTGATTTTTCAGAAAACTTTACATTCGTGGTCCAGGATGAGATACAAAGTTACCACTGGGTAAACGAGCAAGTTATACTATTCACTTATTTGTTCTTTACTTGAGAGACGATGAAGACGAGGTAATCTCCAGGAGCGTATGTGTAATTAGTGACCACCTTCAACACACAACAACAGCCGTCTATACTTTTCAAAAAGTTGTCTTGGAATATTTAAAATCATTTGCTCCCCACATAACCTCCATTGTATACTTTTCGGATGGGGCAGCTGGACAGTACAAAAACAGAAAAAATTTCGTCAATGTTTGTTACCATTCAAGTGATTTTGGACTCGGAGCAGAATGGCACTTTTTCGCAACGTCCCACGGCAAAGGGCCGTGTGACGGGATCGGCGGGACTGTCAAGCGACTCGTCTCTAAAGCGAGTCTGCAGAGACCAAGTAATAATCAAATACTGACCGCAGAGGACATGTATGAGTTTTGCAGCTCCAATATTAAAGGCATACAGTTTTTCTACGTCACCTCACAATCCATTCAACAAGAAGAGATCTAGTGGAGCGGTCGCTCCACGCCAGCCAAGTCGTACGGCGCGCACACTCTCATATAAAGGCTGGAGCAAACCCACTTTTACTGTAAGCATCAAAGTGGCATTTTCGGCCTACTGGATCATAAAATTGGAAAATCTCACATTGTTGCGAAATATCTTAATTTCGAGCTATGGCCCACTCCACCACATATACCAAATTTGGGAACAATAGGTTACGCCCTTTGCGAGCTATAGGGCAGTGAAAACAGTGTTTTAGGGCGGTTTTCATAATAATAATCTCAGTAGTAGTAGTAGGGTGGAGCTAAAATCTGGTAAACAGGTAACAGCCTAAACGGCTGAACCGATTGATTTTAAATTTTTACCACGTGTGCACTTTTGACGTCTGATTTGCCCTCACCCCGTTGACTTTTTTGTGCCGCCATTTTGAAACCGGAAGTGACGTCATATCTCCTCAACGGCTGGACCGATTAGAACGAAATTTACGCCAAACGATTCAGACGGTCAACTATATAGGTTATCATTAACAAAAGACTAAAAATTATGTTAACGAAACCGGAAATGACGTCATAAAATTTGAAATACTTCGATTAGTATTTCGGCAACAAAGGTTGATCCGATTATTTTGATATTTATGTATCGTATGTACTTCTGATATCTCATTTGACTTGTTATAAAACCAACTGGAAGCCGCCATTTTGAAACCGGAAGTGACATCATATCTCAAAAACGGCTAAACAGATTTGAACGAAACCAGCGCTAAACGATTTAGACGGTTACCTTTATGTTATATCATCAGTTATATTTGCAGTTTCCTATACCAAAACCGGAAATGACGTCACACATTTTAAAAAACTCACAAATTTACATTTTGATTCAATAAATACTATTTGAGACAGCTTATAATAAGATGTAATCATGTTTTAATTAAAATTCAAAGAGTCAGAGATTTCAGCCGCCATTTTGAAACCGGAAGTATCGTCGTATCTCGAAAACTGGTAGTCTGATCGGTACGAATCTAGTGCTCAACGATTCGGAAGGACATCTCTATTCTCTATGGAATAGGAACAGTCAAACTAGAATTTTCCTGTTTATGAGCCCGGAAATGACGTCATTCAAATTTTAAAAAATTATAATCCCCATTCTATACAATGTATACATATTCAGAAAGCTTAAAATATTACACATTAATTGTAGATATAAATTCTATGTAGCAGTGCATTAAGTTCAGCAGCCATATTGACAACCGAAGTGTTGCCACATCTCGGAACTGGGTTGACCGATTGGAATGATAACTTTGCTATTCTTCATAAAAGACCATTTAAGCAAATATATAGCAGATTTTTTATAAGTAGTAACCAAATTGTAAATTGTGATTTTTTTTACATGACTTAAAAATTGTTCATTCGATTTGTGTCACAAATTTTAAGAATAAACTAAAAAAAGGAGTGATATCCCCATAAAAAACACTCCGTGTAAAAATACCAGCCAAGTCTCTTCAACTAAAAAAAAATATATGAAATCTAAAAATTCTGCACTGAAAAGTAGTGATATCAAAAAATGAGCCAAGTCAAAACTTTATTTGAAAATCAAAAAATACTTGGCGCATCGTTTTTTTAGGGCATTATAGGTATACTATACTATATATGTATATTTGATGTATATTTTATATCTGGCCTATACTTCTAAGCTATTTATATACACGATGCGCCAAGTATTTTTTGATTTTCAAATAAAGTTTTGACTTGGCTCATTTTTTGATATCACTACTTTTCAGTGCAGAATTTTTAGATTTCATATATTTTTTTTTAGTTGAAGAGACTTGGCTGGTATTTTTACACGGAGTGTTTTTTATGGGGTCAATCTTACGCCACGATATCAAGCCGCACGAACAATACCGAAAACCAGAGATCACCACTACTTCACACCAACAGACACACACTCGCTGAGGATCTACAGGACATCCCAGTCAGAAAACTTCAAAACAGTTACTATCCAACAGTAATGACATCATCTAGAACCTGTCATCTTACTTCAGTCAACTCATCCGGCGTTTATGGTACGTAATACAATTAAATTAAATTATTTCACGCTACGGCGTTGATCGAAATTTTACTCGCTAGTAGTACGTTTGAAAATTCGTATTTCCGTAACTAACCCGAAACACATTATTAAACTAACTGGAGTTTGTAGACAAAGGATAACTTTAAATAAATATATTTTTTGCACGGCTGTAATGTTGACCCTTCTCTGTCAAAATGGGGTCAAATATGCCAAATTTTGACATTTTAAGAGTTTTGAGACAAAATTTCTGTTTGAAGGGGGAAAAAACACAAACACTTAAGGAGTAAAATTTGTTGATACAGATGTGTAGTAATTTCACAAATATTTTGGATTTTTTAAATTTAGCCCTTCATGGAAATATATCGTCATAAATTAACTGCAAAATGCAAAATTTTTGTGGTATTTGAACCCAATTTTTGACCACTTATATGGAAATTTAATGAATACAAGTGAATATACCATGATAGTGTCATATCTAAGGAAAAGATTGCCGCTGGTTTCAAGTTAATATCTATAATAGTGTTGGAATGAACATCATAAATATGAGAGCGTCTTTTCGTCGATTTTTCGCCACTTTCAAACTTTGGCGCCATGTAACTTGATACCCAGAAAAAAACACTCCGTGTAAAAAAGGCAGCCAAGTCTCTTTACTTTAAAAAAATTCAACACCGAAAAGGAGTGATATCAAAAAAGGAGCCAAGTCAATGACATTTCCAAATATTTAATCGTATCTTTGAAATAAAAGTATAAACACCGAGAAATACTTTACAAAAGGACTTGGCGCATCGTTTTTTTAAAGACATCATTCTATCCTAAAAGTGGAAAGAAATGTACAAGTAGGTACATTTTCCTCTTTCTATTAGAGCCAGAATCTATGAATCAAGCTACTTTTAGTAATGACTATTTTATAGTTTTGTCAATGGCGATAGAAGCATGATTTTATGCTGTAATATATAAGTAATATAAGGGTGAAAGAATTACATAACAATTGGAAGTGGTGAGAATGTAGGTTTCTTTGGAAAACTTCCATGGAGTCAGGAGTCAGGATCCTCATCAGTGTGTTGTGTCTAATGTCCGCCCGTCCGATCGGGTAGCTCAGTTGGTAGAGCTCTCGCCCGGCAAGTGAGAGGTCCCAAGTTCGTGCCCCGGTTCGGTCGGATATTTTTCACAACACACATCCCTTCATATCAATTGGAAGTGGGCTCATACATATTCTTGCAGTACTGTTAATATGGCGATATTAGACTGGTATCTTTTCATAATTTGATCTTGACTGAAGGAAATCATGAAACGTTGTCAAATAATTACTAACTAATGGAACACAATTATATATTTTTGAAGTGTCAAGTGTATAAAGTTAAATTTTTTAATAGAAATTCAATATGACTGTCTTCTTTGTGAAATGTATTTTTATAAAATGTGTATTAATAGAAATTGTTACATGATGAGAAGGTATAACGCATGAGACTTAATTATATTCACCACGAAACAATATTACAAAGATAACTATTGTGTATATTTATAGAAAGCATAGACAACAAGTTTCATAGCGTATATAATCATATAGAAAATATTTTACAGAAGGTATGTATAATATGTACCTAATTGAAAGATGTTTCCCTATTATTCTAAACATTCAAAATGACGGTTGTATATAAATGGCACATGCTTATGAATAGAAAAATGTCTTTAAAAAAACGATGCGCCAAGTCCTTTTGTAAAGTATTTCTCGGTGTTTATACTTTTATTTCAAAGATACGATTAAATATTTGGAAATGTCATTGACTTGGCTCATTTTTTGATATCACTCCTTTTCGGTGTTGAATTTTTTTAAAGTAAAGAGACTTGGCTGCCTTTTTTACACGGAGTGTTTTTTTCTGGGATATCACTTCTTTTGTTAGTTTATTCATACAGCTTGTAGCACAGCTTGTGTCCGTGCAAGAACTTATTTCTTTAAAAAAATACGCCTATGCCGATTTGGATACTTAGAAAAGTTGCGTTTGGTATATAAGATTAAAATAATTATCCAAGAAGAATAGCTTTAAGTTTCGTTACAATCGGTCCAGCCGTTTTCGATATATGACGTCACTTCCGGTTTTAGCAATGGCGGCCGAAAATAATGTCGTCTTGAATTCATAATTATTACTCCTACACATTTCCAAAATTTGGTTGCAATCGGTACAGCCGTTTTTGATATATGACGTCACTTCCGGTTTTAACAATGGCGGCCGAAAATAATGTCGTCTTGAATTCATAATTATTAGTACAACACATTTCCAAAATTTGGTTGCAATCGGTACAGCCATTTTCGATATATGACGTCACTTCCGGTTTTAACAATGGCGGCCGAAAATAATGTCGTCTTGAATTCATAATTATTAGTACAACACATTTCCAAAATTTGATTGCAATCGGTACAGCCATTTTCGATATTTGACGTCACTTCCGGTTTTAACAATGGCGGCCGAAAATAATGTCGTCTTGAATTCATAATTATTAGTCCAACACATTTCCAAACTTAGGTTGCAATCGGTACAACCGTTTACGATATATGACGTCACTTCCGGTTTTAAAAATGGCCGCCGAGAACACTGCAACCTTGAATTTATAATTATTTACAAAGTACGTTTACTTATATCTATTTTAAAGTATATAGTGGTGAATTTAGCGTCATTTAGCATATTTATGACGTCATTTCCGGTATAGGTCATAAAATGTGTGACGTCATTTCCGGTTTCGATATTTGAATCATCAAATATTACTGATTACATAAAGTTGACCGTCTAAATCGTTTAGCGCTGGTTTTGTTCTAATCTGTTTAGCCGTTTTTGAGACATGATGTCACTTCCGGTTTCAAAATGGCGGCTTCCGGTTGGTTTTATAACAAGTCAAATGAAATATCAAAAGTACAAACGTTACATAAATATCAAGACAATCGGATCAACAGTTGTTGCTGAAATGCAAATCGATGTATATTAAATTTCATGACGTCATTTCCGGTTTATTTAAAATAATGTTCAGTCTTTTGATATTGATAATCCATATAGATGACCGTCTGAAACGATTGGCGCAAATTTCGTTCCGATCGGTCCAACCGTTGACGAGATATGACGTCACTTCCGGTTTCAAAATGGCGGCACAAAAAATTCATGGGGACAAGGTTAAATCAGACGCCAAAAGTGCACACGTGGTAAAAATGTGAGATCAATTGGTTCAGCCGTTTAGGCTGTGGCCTGTTTACCGGATTTTAGCTCCAGCCTACTACTACTACTAAGATTATTATTATGAAAACCGCCCTAAAACACTGTTTTCACGGCCCTCTAGCGCGCAAAGGGCGTAACCTATTGTTCCCAAATTTGGTATATGTTGTAGGGTGGGCCATAGCTCGAAATTAAGATATTTCGCAACAATGTGAGATTTCTCAATTTTAAGATCCAGTAGGCCGAAAATGCCACTTTGATGCTTACAGTAAAAGTGGGTTTGCTCCAGCCTTTATATGAGAGTGTGCGCGCGCCGTACGACTTGGCTGGCGTGGAGCGACCGCTCCACTAGATTGGCGCATCACAAAAATAAAAGCGAGGTGTGGCTAAGCTAAGCATATGATAGGTAACAACTGTGCAAAATTTGAAAAGAATCAAAAATCAGGCCGCGGCCACTTTTTTTCAAAACTGGTCGATGGGCCGTGGAACGACCCATATGCTTGATTTAGACAGAATATTGACAAATTTGGAAAATTATGAATTAAAACATTTGTTTTGTGGGAATGAAACAATTAATAATTTTACATAAATGTTCTCAAAAGTTTCATTGATGACAATCAGTAAACCTGTCGTAGCTTTATCTTCATATCTGTACCAATAATATATGCATTCTTGGCCATCAATTTCCCGTAAAGATAATGATTCTACCTTTATTAGATGCGTCAATATGGCTAATTGATTTAATCATATAATTTTTATTAATTGTTAATTAAGTCCAAAAATATTATAGATTTTCATTTAATAATTTTTCATATGTTGAACAATGATTTAATACATCGTATTTGTTGAAAAACAAGCGTGAAATCGCATTGGTGTCTCTTAAATAAAAATATTACAGTTTTAATAAATTCAAATCAAAATGATTTTTAAGCAATTTCCTATTAGATTACGTTTTTAGATTTTATCAGAGCGTAATCAGCGAATTTTTCTGAATGAGGAACGTTAAAAACAAACCTCGTACGATTTGTTCCAAATTTGACTGTTTTTCTGGTCACTTCATCAAAACTGAAAATCTAGTTTAAAAGTAAAATGTGATTTCTCCCCCACCTCCTCTACTTCTAGCACCATGGTAACCTTCGCCTTGACAACCCATGACGTCAATACAGAGTCAAAGCCCTTAGATGTAATATTTAATAAATACATAGACTCTTCTTGATCGTTTAGGAAGGCACTGACTGATTGTAAAATATTTCATTGTTAGGTCTGAATCATGAAGAATATTGCAAATTATTTGATATGAGGGCATTCAATTTATAAGTGCATTGTATATAAATCTTCTTGCAACTCAGGAGAATAGAACAATCAGTGTGGATACCAGTAATGTGTTGGAAATATCAATAACAAAGGTAATGCAATCTCCATATGATATTTGACTCTTCGATTCTCGGCTTCGGCAAGGAAATCAACCCACCTTCTTTACCGACTTATTGTTGTTCAAGTAGTTGCAAAATATGCCACCAAATTTGAATACGCTGGCGTCTGCATCTTACTCTTAATTATACCCAGGCGCGTAGGAACTTCATTTTGAGTGGGGGGGGTCAGCATTATCGGGATCAATGAATGTGAGGAAAAGTAGTCGTCGTTACAAGGGTGTCTGGGGGCCCGCACCCCAAATTGCCCCGCAGAGCTTTTTTTGAATTTTTGATACAAAAGAATCGAATTTGAAGCTATTTTCGCATACTTTTCAAAGAAATGTACAATGTGTGAAATGCAATATTCTGTGGAAACTTTAGACAAATGTAATATAATTTGTAGCTATTTGTTTTAGAGAATACCCATTGGCCCCGCAGCGAATTTTTTGGGTTTTTGATATAAAATAATCGAGTTTAAAGCTATTTTGGCATACTTTTAAAAGAAATTTAAAATTTATGAAATGCAATATCCTTTGGAAACGACAAATGAAATATAATCTGTAAGTAACTATTTGTTTTTATAGAATCCCCATTGGCCCCGCAGGGAATTTTTTCAGTTTTTGATACAAAAGAATAGAATTTGAAGCTATTTTGGCATCCTTTTCAAAGAAATTTAAAATGTATGATATGCAATATTCTTGGGAAACTTTAGACAAAATGCATAACAATCTGTACATTTTGTTATTCGATTAAATCCCTAATGGCCCCGCAGGGAATTTTTTGAATTTCTAGTAAAAGAGAATCGTTATGAATCGATTTTGGAATTCCTTTGAAAACGGTTGCAATAACCAATAAGCAATAAGAAAAATCTGTATATGTTTTGGTATCATACGATGATAGGATGATCCTCAATCATGAGGATAATTATGTTGGACAAGAACTCATTTGTAAATGAGTTATTGTCTCATTGGATAATACCTCTGTTCAATTAGTTTTGCAAAACTTGGGAAAATTTTGAGAATTCAACCTCATAATGGAGCAAATCTGTGCATTTTTGGATCTCTTTATCAACATTTTTGTATATGTGGGGGTGATATCTGGGGGTGTCAAGATGAAAAGTGGGGGGGTCATTGACCCCCACTCCCCCCCCTTCCTACGCGCCTGATTATACCAAGTGAATACGTATATTTTGGGACGCGCAATGACGTATTGAAGCAAATCCGAATTCAGTATATTTGTATGGCAATTGTCAATTTTGTAAGTAAATAAATTGCATTGAAAGATAAAAGTAAACTTCCAAATTGAGGGGCCGCGTCGATCAATAATCAACTAACCGGTTTGGCTAACTAACATTCGTATCACAATGCACAACCAACTTGGACATCTAGACATTGAATTCGGTTTAGAATCATTATGGAAGGAATAGCATAGGCTCTAACTGTCAGGACAGATCGAAAGACTGATGAAAAAACTGGTCGATAATCTAATAAAAAAGTAGTCGAAAAAAGTAGACGAAAAATGTTTTGTACATTAAAAACCAAAAATTATTTTTGACCACTTTTTTCGACCACTTTTTTCGACCACTTATTTTTAACAGTTGATTTTTCGACCAATTCGCCATGGCTAGCTATGCGCGCTTAAAAATAGTTCGGGTTACTAAAATTTTTTTGTGATGGGTTCTTCATACAGTTTCTAATGTAGACAAACGTTTTGAAAAATGTAGGATCTCATGTGTACCATTCTATCTCACTTTTACTGCGAGAAAACCGACCCTTTCGTGCTTGCACAGGCTCGTTTTCCGGTGAAATTAATTATTCTCAGAAATATGTCAATATTTTTTGCTTTTTGTAACGTAGTACAGTGTACAAAATGTTCAGTTCTCATCTTTCATAGTTAGCAGAAGGTTTGTTAATAATTATTTATTTGTCTTGTGTTCAGAGATACTTAGCACACGAAATATGCTTATAGTAGCTTAATTCCTGATATTCGCGATAATCAGTTTCTATTCGGATTTTAATATCGTGAGTGTATATTATTTGTTTTATTCGTTATTCTTGTGACAATGGTAATTGTAATAGTATATTTGTTAAAAGAGATTACAATTCAATGGTGTCACAAGTATATCGCCACATGTTTCATAAAGACAATATCCCCAGCTTTACAAGAAATGGCTGCACAATTTAAAACGAGATTTGTGCGAATTTTATTTCGGCCATTTCCTGATTTTCTTCACTGGTGTACTTTGGTTCATATCTATGCGGATGACTTCCAGACATTAAATAAAATAAGTATTGGTTACATTATTCGTATCGCACGTCAACACGATTGGACAAACTTACCGCGAACTACTGGGAAAGGTTGCAGTTACAATATTTAACGATATTTATAGATAGTATAAACCATTATTAAACTGATTATTGAATTATTAAACGGGAAATATCAAATCAAAACAAATACTCCCCCCATAAGGCCCGTTGAACGCCGCCTAGACAGCTGGTCGCGTCTACCTGTGCAGGCAAACTACCCTCTTAGCACGTCACAGCTCGGACTAGTAGCCTGTCAGAAAAACGCGCAATGCTCGTGTCCCATGGGATTTTTATTTTTTTCTATGAATTAGAATTGAATGTGGTTATGTATTAAGACTTTCTAAAAGGTAAACTGAACTATTCCTTTAAACCAGCTACCATGGTTTTATCGACGCGGCCCCCCAATATTTTTGCGGACCACAAAAATTTTACGCTTGACACACACAAATTTTAACAGTTTGACAGCCGCTGGGCTAAATTATACTGAGTAATGTGTAAATTGTGTAATGTGTAATGTGTAGATAATATATAATGTGTCAGTGTTCACTTTTAGAAAATAAAATATAAACTTTTGTTATTTCCTGCTGAAATAGGTATTTTGCTATTCATGCAAAGGCGAGAATGATGATTGTAAAGACCTGGAAAAAAGCGATAGATGGGAAACTATTCGTTGCGCAAAAGGAGTGACGGTGTGCAAGCAGTCTATTGAAGGAAGGTGAATATCTTTTAATACAGTTATACTGCTGATAATAAATTTAAAATAACAGTTTTGAAAGATTAATGATTGCAATAATTATATAGAATCGTTTTGATTGGGATATTTCATTCTGTAGGTATTTTATTTATTGTAATTAGTTCCGATTCATATATTATATGATACATTTTGTCCTGAATATACGAATCGAAACTGTTGACATTGCAATAAAATAAACTACCTACAAGATGAAATATCCCAATCAAAACGATTCTAAATTTAAATTATTTTGTATCAATTTCAACAATTTAATAATTTTCATTATTGAGACTCAAAGGCATTTTGACAATATTGTGTGGCTCAAAGAATGAGAAGCTCAATGCTACTGACCCCGCTCATTGTGACAACAATCCCTGGTATACCTGCGCTCTCATGTATGTTCTGTGTTGCAGGTACTGTGGCCAGATTGGTGATAAGTACAACACTACGGAACCACCGCGCTACAAGTGCGAGAACGATAATGGCTGGGAAGACTGCTGCGTTCCCGATGTATGTAATATTCAACATTTTAATATAGGGTAATTCCAAGACAACTCACCCAATAATTCACATGATTTCTTCGAGTATTAAATATCTTCGCAGGAATGTTCACAAGCCAAAAGAAACAAATACCCACTTATATTAATTTGTTTCAACATTTTAGTACTTTTTCAATTCAGGCTCTCAAAAAGTCATCATTGCGGGGTCACTTCTAACGTCTGCCAACATTTTAATACAATACTAGGAACATCGAAACTCCAATATATTTTTTAATACACAATAATCTCCTCTACACTGTTGAACATCACTATGAATCTCCATTTCAGAAAAAATCTGATGGTGGCTACATGGAATGTAATTTTTTCTCATCGCTGGAAATATCCGTATGTACAACGATATTTATAATGGGATAAGTATAGGATAGAATCATCTGATATCACATGCTGGGTGAAGTGATCAGTGATCATTGACATACAGGGCCCTGATTCTATAACTCCATTGCGACCGCTTAGCAATTATTTCAATGTTAATCCTTATGGAAGAAATTGCTAAGCGGTCGCAATGGAGTTATAGAATCCCACTTCAGGCTTTAAATTATCTTTCTTTATCTATAAAACGATACGACTCAAAGTGTTCTGAGTATTAAGAGATGCGAATGCGCGGCAAACGCGAGCGATTTTGCCGCGTGTTGCAGGCACTTTTTTTGGACACGATTAACGAAAATGGTTGACGAAATGATTTGAAATTCATGATTTGATCAAATACAAAGTTTGGGTTATCATATTATGGTTAATTTGAAATTTTTTGCTTTTAATTAGTTATAATTACTTGATTTTTTGTGTGAAAAATTGCATATTTTCTAGCATCAATGGGTGCCATAATTTTAAAAATTTTGCCAAATTAATACCCTAAGTATGTCTTTTATCTAATCATGATTAAAATTTGCGATCAATTGGTTAACGGGTTTGGTCTCCAATCGTATCGGAAGTTTCATAGTTTTGATCGGTTTTGCTAAATAACCAGCGCCTAATTAACAATTGCACGAAGAAAAAGATAAAAAGTGCTACTAATATACAATCAGACTGATCATGTGAACATCCTTAAGCTTGAGTTTGTTCACAAGCTTGATGATAGCTTTATTTTTTCTAAATAGTTTCAAAGAGATGTCTTAGGGCACCAATTAGTGGTATTTCACATTATTTGGTTAAAGTTGGTCTGCAGATATGTCTTACATACATGGATGCAATTTTAATTGATAATCATTTTAAAATAGTTAGTGGAGAGGATGGCGTGCGACAATTGACACTTATCTGCTGGAAAATGTAATGATGGAATCAATCAAAATCCATTTTCATTGACTGCATGTAACGGCAGGGATTGGTTATAGTCTATGGCATAACCAACAAATAAGATCACTTTGGATAACATTATAACACCAAACCAGACGCAAAAGAGTAGAATATATTCTAAAATAGACCATTTTGAAAATGTGCTGTAACATTAGACTTTTGTTTTTTGGGGACTGTCATGGCGAAATTTAGGTGATTAAAAAGAACGTGAGTTTTTTCATGCATACTCCCTATACTAATGTTGATTTCAATTGCATTAGCCTATCAAATGTTACGTCTGCAAAGACATATATCAGGATACAGCGTGTAAAGACGGTGATCTTTTGCTGACCGAGGAATGTGCTGACCGAGCAGTGAGGGTTTGCAGGACCACGCATTCAGGAAGGTGAGTCACTCCATGGAGTTATTGCTCGGCTCTCGCTCGGGTCGAGAGCTCGGTGAGTTCGTGAGTTTCTAAACCCCAGCGAGTAAACGTAAAGTCATAGACGCAAAGTTGATCTTGATTGATTATATCTATATTCTCAACTCAACAGAGACTACAGTACGTTTGACACGGAATTTGCAGCAACGAGAAATCAAGTCTCTGTTTGGAATTGCTATTTTCCACGCTAATCTGGCTATTTTTCTGGCATTACCTAAATTTCACCCTATTACAATAGAGGAGCAAAGAAAATCCACGTTTCTGGGGTGTATACAGCATTTTACTGGCGATTGTATTTTGGCATTTTCCCTCAGGCGCTGAAAGGTCCGGTCCAAATGGCGTATAGTGAGAATGAAATGTAGAGAAGGGAGGAGAGGTAACCCGGTACCGGCATGTAGCCTACACCTATAGTCCGGTAGTTAAGGGTAAAAAATCCCCTGAACTATGCATTTTGTGATAAAGCTTACAGCTCTTGCAAATATTTCAATTCGCAACCGCAAATGCCAACAAATAAGCGGACGACGATCCTCGCCATGTGGAACGCCAACGGGCTGCCCACCCGCAGAGACGAGCTTGCCCACTTCATGGAGCAAGAAAACACTGCCGCTGTCATGGTCTCGGAAACACACTTCCAACCCCGACACCGCTTCCGCATGGCGAACTGCAAAGTATACAGGACTGACCGACCGCAACAGGGAGTCCATCCTTGTGGCGGCACCGCCATTGTCGTCAACACCCGACACCGACACCACGAGCTTGTGCTACCACCACTGCAAGATCGTCAGGCTGGTGGCACTTGTGTGCCACGGTGGTTGAGACTGAGGCTTGCGCCTATTCCTCAACGGCTGGTGAGTTTATTCGGCACGGTGTTCTTCGTGAATCTGCCAGCTGCAGATGGGGCGTGTCTAGATGTTCAGCGCATCTATTGGTCGAGGATACTTGTCCCAGGGATTGGTTGTTATTTTGCTGAGTGCGGCAATCAGTGGGTTGTCGTGGTCGGCGAGTTGCTCGTAGAACTTGATGTTCAGTCTCAACATGTGTTGTGTGAGTAGTTCTGCGTCAACTTGGCGGTGTATGTCTGCGGTTCGGACGTACATCGGCAATCCCAAAGCCAGACGGAATGCCTTGTTCTGGACCCGCTGAAGTTTGTCCCGAAGTAGTTTGGCACATCCGCTCCAGATGGGGCAGGCGTACGTGATCGTCGGACGGACGATTGCCGAGTAGACTCGCGTCTTCACCGCGACACTCATCGACTTCGAGCGAAGGAGAGGGTAGAGGCCGGCCATCTTGCGCGCCGCTTTCTGCTGAACGAACTCGACGTGGGCTCGCCAGTTCAGCTTGCTGTCTAGCTTTACCCCAAGGTAGAGGCTGTTCGGCTGCCAGATGATCTCTTGCCCGTCAAGTTTCAGCTCCGGTGTGTGTTTGAGGCGGCGGCGAGTGAAGAGAGTGGCGGTGGTCTTAGTCGCGTTCAGCTCAATCCTCCAAGCCGAGTACCATTTGGACAGCACGTTGAGGGCGTTCTGAAGCCTCCTCTCGAGGAACTCTCCTTTGCCGGACTGCGCGATGATGGCTCCATCGTCGGCGTAGAACGCTAGGTCGATGTTCTTGATGTTAGTCGGCACGTCGTTCAGGTAGGTGTTGAAGAGGAATGGCCCGAGGATGGACCCCTGGGGCACTCCGGCGGTCACCGGTCTTGTGGTGGATCTCTCTTCTCGGAGACTGACGTGGAACGATCTTCTCGTCAAGTACCTGGCGATGAAGTTCACCAGGTAGTTGGGGAAGCCCTGCGCAATCATCTTGCACAGCAGTCCCGTGTGCCACACTCTGTCGAAAGCCTTAGCCACGTCTAGGAAGACAACTCCTGTTGACTTTCCGTGGTTAAAGCCATGGGTTATCTTGTCGACTACGCGTAGAAGCTGATGGTTGGTTGAGTGTTCACTTCGGAAGCCGAACTGCTGGTCGATGAAGGTGTTGTGTGACCTAGCATGATCTTCAAGGCGTCGCAGAACCACTTTCTCCAGCAACTTGGACAGGCATGAAAGTAGGCTGATAGGCCTGTAGTTGCTTGGGTTCTTCAGTGGTTTGCCGGGCTTGGGGAAAACGACAACCTTGGCCTCCTTCCAGATGGCTGGAAAGTGTTGCTTGCGCAGGCACGCGTTGAATATGTCGACAAGACGCCGAGCTGCGGCTGATGGCAGGTTCTTGATAACGACATTCATGATGCCGTCAGCTCCTGGCGCTTTGCCACTCTCCAGTTTGGTGGCGTAGTCGGCAACCTCGGCTATCGTGCAGACTTCGACGTTGCGCTCTTCTGCTTCTGGAAGGTGTCTTGCCAGGTGGGACGCTACCATGGTTTCGATCTGGGCAGTGAAGGCGTTGGCAGGATTCGGCTTAAATTGATCTTCCAAGGATTCGGAGAGTACCTCGGCTTTATCCTTCGGGCTGCACGCGAGGTGTGTCTTGCCCTGGATGGGTGGGCTGGGCTCTGGTCGGTTAGTGAGTCGACGCGTCATCCTCCAGATGGAGTTGTCCGCCTCCTTGAGCTGAGACACAGCTTTCTCCCACTTCTCGGATCGATGTTCGGCTACCAATTGCTTGATCAACTTCGCCAGGCGGTTGTATCGTGCTCGAAGATCTGGAGTCCTATGCTGCTGCCATAGACGACGTGCCCGATTCTTCTCGGCGATGGAAGCTGTGATACCCGGTGGTAGATCATAGATGGAGCAGCGCTTTGGAGTCGAAAGCGGAACCGATGCAGCTACTGCGTCTTGAACAGCCTTGGTGAAGTGGCTTGCGGCCTCGTCGATCTCTTCTCTGGAGGTAATCGGAGGAGGTGACTCTAGAACGAGTCTAGAGGCCTCAGCAGCAAACGTCTCCCAGTCAGCCTTGCGGTAGCAACGTCTCGGTATTGGTAAGAAGACGGGAATCTCATCCCCGATGGTGATTCGGACCGGGTTGTGGTCCGAGGAGAGAGCCGTCAATGTCTCCAACTCGATCGAGTGAGCGATGTTCTTCATGATGACGATGTCCAGCACGTCCGGGCGTTGGTTTCCCATGTAGTGAGTCGGCTCTCGCGGACCGATCACGATAAAATCCGATCGTCTCGAGTGCGCGAGCAGCCGGGCGCCTTTGTCGTTTCCACGTCGCGAATTCCATGCCGAGCTTTTCGCATTCAGATCGCCGCAGATGATCGTCGGCTGGTCGGTGTCGAGGAGAGCGTCCAAGTCCTCCATGTGCAGGCGGGTGTTCGGAGCGGAGTACACAGCGATGAGTCTGGTAGGACCGCTCGCCGTGTGGATCTCGACGCCCGTCGCTTCCAGAGCCTGCAGTGGTGGTAGCACAAGCTCGTGGTGTCGGTGTCGGGTGTTAACGACAATGGCGGTGCCGCCACAAGGATGGACTCCCTGTTGCGGTCGGTCAGTCCTGTATACTTTGCAGTTCGCCATGCGGAAGCGGTGTCTGGGTTGGAAGTGTGTTTCCGAGACCATGACAGCGGCAGTGTTTTCTTGCTCCATGAAGTGGGCAAGCTCGTCTCTGCGGGTGGGCAGCCCGTTGGCGTTCCACATGGCGAGGATCGTCGTCCGCTTATTTGTTGGCATTTGCGGTTGCGAGGGTCGCGGCGATGGTGACGAGGCTCGGCAGAAGCTGCGTCAAGGCAAGGATGAGTGGGCTCAAGTCAGCAAGCAGGGCGGTCAGCTGGCCCATGATGTTGCTGAGGTCTGTCTTGTCAGAGGCGGTGGTGTTGGTCTGGTCTGTTGTTGATTCTGGTGTTGGTTCTGCGCCAGTGGCTACCGCGTAGCTGCATCCCTTGCGTGTTCGGGAGTCAGATCGTTGGTTTGTCTGCGGCCGAGTCGGTCGTTGGTCCCGCCGGATGTTGTCGGCATTCTCTCGCGTCTGATGTTCACGCTGGATATTCCTCTGCGGAGCGGCGAACTTGTTCTGCGTGAGGTACGGGCATCCTCGGTAGCTCGCGGGATGTGCGCCAGAGCAGTTGACGCATGTCGCCGGCTCTTCTCGAGTTCGGTCGCACCTCTTTGCATCATGTTCTCCGCCGCAGATGACGCAGCGGAGCTTCTGATGGCAAAGAGCTGCAGTGTGTCCCAGGCGCTGGCAGGCGAAGCACATTATCGGTCGAGCTGCGCTGCGCACTGTCTCGACTGACACACGGCAGTGCATCACGGTCTTGATGGACGTGGTGTCGGCACGTGGCTTCCCTGTCTCCGTGGCCAGGACTACCTTGAACAGGGGAAACAGCTCTTTCTTGTTGGCGTGAGATGAGAGTTGCGAGATGGTCTGCACTTTCATCCCAAGTGCTGTGAGCTCGTCTGCGATGTCCGCCGTCACTGCGTTGATCGGAAGCCCCCGCAGAACGAAGACTTGGGGCTTCGCGTGCTTGCCCGGGAAGGTGTGGTACTCAGTTCCGCGGGCGTCGAGTGCGTCAGTCAGTGCACGGTAGTCTTCGGGATGCGTCAAGCTCACCTTGACGGCCGAGCCGGTCGGTTTCAGCACATATTGATGCTTTGTGCAGCTGTCGATAAGCGCTACCAGCTCTTGATGCGAGTCCAAGAGCTGGATAATCACTGGCGGCACCTTGTACTGACGGGGCTCCACCACTTGTTGGTGATGTGTAGTGGACCCCCCGTCAGTTGCAAGATCCTTTAGCGCATCGAAGGTGTTGGCCACCGGGATGTCGCTAGTCGGCTTCATCGGTTGCGTCTGGTCCGAGTCGGTGCGTCGCTTGAAGTTTTTGACTGGCAGGAAGCCAGCGTCATCGTCGCTCTCGTCGCTGGTATGCGGAGAGATGGTATGGGCGGCGCGGTTGTTGGAAGAGCCCGAGGGCTGCTCGTTCGGCTGTTCCTTCCGAGGCGTGGTCTTTTGGTTGCGCCGATCATTCGCCCCTTCCGGTGAGAGGAGCTGTTTGCGTTTCGTGCCCGTCGGCGGGACATTGGCGATGGCACCGGTGGCTTGCTGTGAAGCCTGCATGTTCATGCCCTGTTCAGGGCGCACTGTGACCTTGAACGGTCTGAGCGTCCGTGACACGGCTTTCAAGGCTGTAATTTGCCAGTAGGCGGCAAAGCGCGCACTTGTCACACACTCGCGAGAAGACGGTCACTTCACTTCACTCACGAGTTTAATTAGCGGCACACTTGGACTTTTCAAGATCGTCAGGCTGGTGGCACTTGTGTGCCACGGTGGTTGAGACTCTGTCGCTACCACCACTGCAGGCTCTGGAAGCGACGGGCGTCGAGATCCACACGGCGAGCGGTCCAACCAGACTCATCGCTGTGTACTCCGCTCCGAACACCCGCCTGCACATGAAGGACTTGGACGCTCTCCTCGACACCGACAAGCCGACGATCATCTGCGGCGATCTGAATGCGAAAAGCTCGGCATGGAATTCGCGACGTGGAAACGACAAAGGCGCCCGGCTGCTCGCGCACTCGAGACGATCGGATTTCATCGTGATCGGTCCGCGAGAGCCGACTCACTACATGGGAAACAACGCCCGGACGTGCTGGACATCGTCATCATGAAGAACATCGCTCACTCGATCGAGTTGGAGACATTGACGGCTCTCTCCTCGGACCACAACCCGGTCCGAATCACCATCGGGGATGAGATTCCCGTCTTCTTACCAATACCGAGACGTTGCTACCGCAAGGCCGACTGGGAGACGTTTGCTGCTGAGGCCGCTAGACTCGTTCTAGCCCTTTCAGACCCAAGGTTAAATTTGCATAAAATTTTTGTAAAAAGGCTGTTTTCTACTATCAAATAATTCAAGTAAAAATATAGTTTCCAATTTTTTTTTATTTTTGACCCCAACTACCCCAAATGACCCCTACACAATTGTGTGCCCTGGGACTGTACTGGTAAAATATTATTACAACATAAATTCAATTTTAGCAACAAATTTATTGTTTACAAATTGGCCATGGCCTACAGTTGATGAGTTATTATAAGATTAGACATAAAAGTTCATAAAACAGTTAGTGCCCTTTGTAAGGCACAAATATACATCGCATTTCACACATCGAGTGCGGCTTCGATTCGTGCAATTGACCTGTCGACACTTTCGAGCTGTTGATTGCTCATCAACCGTGGGCCAATGTCCGAATCCATCCAAATGCTTCTCATCGAATGGAATTGGTGCAACTCGGGTCTTCTTAGCCGGTGGCTCAGGGTCGTAGGGTCGTCTTGTCCGAATCGTCATCATCGCTGCTGAGCGTATCGATGTCCGACTCGTTCAATAAATCCAAAACAGCATCGCTGGTATGCAGGATTACAGAAAAAACGAGTAAATTGGTATTTTATCATCAAAACATCTCAAAATAGTATCATGAAGTAAATAATTTCGAAAAGTAGGGTTATGTAGCACACTGACATTCGACCCACACTACACAAACGTGTAGTAGCATCTTTGATATTTGTTTTGAGAAGCTAAAACAAATACCTGTGAACTGTCAATAACAGATTTTGATTCGTCAAACAATTGCTAAAATTATAATTTATTTTGAAATATCTCCAATTACTTTCATAAATTAATAATAAATATTTACTTTTTGTTGTTGCCGAAGACGCCCTTTTGCTTCCATCAGCCATGGTGAATGTCAAACAACTGACATCTGTTGAGAAAAACCATCAACTTCACAGCTGATTGTCAATGTCTTGAACCTACACAATCGTGTAGGATGGGTCTCAAGACTTAAAAGCGATCCCACTGGCGGGAAAAAATTCAAACGTCTACCTGCACAAATGTGTACCCAGG